>JAOQMQ010000007.1:18932379-18944015 GCA_027563845.1 Erythroxylum subrotundum
TAATTAGGGTTTATTGAGATAACCCTTCAAGGTAAGATGATCATTATTCATGCTTACGGTTCAAGAGTTGGGTTCCGCAAGCGGGATCCAACAACTGCCTAGTCATCCATCAGAGTTAGGACAGATTGTTTCTATCGAGGTGCGGATTAGTCCGAGTCAGACACCTAGTCCATTTGTTTTTGCAAAGGTGAGGACTACTTTTAGTCGGATGCCTTGTCTTCTAAGTTTACAGGTCTCTATTCTTAGTAGTAATCATGGTCCTAGATTTTATGGCACCTTTGGAGATTTTTCACTTGATAGCTTGCCAGCTCCTCTAGCTCATCTTTTTGCAGGGTTGATAGAGGATAGAGGGAGTGAGGGGCCCAACCCCTCTAGTTGATTTTTTTTTGTTATTCCATTTCCTATGATAGGAAGTTGGAATATTAGGGGCCTTAATGACTCCAATACTCAGCGAGCAGTTTAGGATTGTATTTAACACCATGAACTTGGTTTGGTTAGTCTCTTGGAGACAAAGGTAGTAACGTGCACACACGAAATTGAAGAATTGAAAAGTTCAGATTCAAGGAAACAAGAAGAGGGTGTATTCGAATTAACTAAAATTAAATCCTTACACAAGGTTTCAAATTTACCTACTAGATCTCACGAAGAGCTTGTCTTGAGCAACCTAGATAATGGGTAAAGAACAAACCAAGAAAGTTATTTAGGATCAAAATCACCCCACAATCTGATTCAGTTGATAAGTGATGTTTAATTCCTAAGTTAAAAAGAACAAGAGGGGTTTCTCCTTTCAATATGGCCAGCGGCACACAAGAAAATAATCTGATCAAAAGTTCTCTTTCCCTAACCCTAAAGAGGGTATTTTTACCTTAGTCAAATAATAAAAGACTTGGGCTAAATAATACATGGAAGCCCAAAATAAATATAACTTAAAACAAGTCCAAAAATAGAATAATAAAAACACGCCTAGGCCTGGTTCAACGTGCTCCCACGTTTGATCATAGGCGCACCTCTCCTCTTGGGCTTAAGTGATGATGCGCAACCCAATACAATGGTCTTCAAGTCCCAAGTGAGTCCAATCCAAGGATTTGAGATAAATGAATCAAATTGGGCTGTGATTCAGATATCTTTCCTCCAATATGCTTCGTGCACTCCATCCTCTCCATAAATTGGCCCACATGCATATAGAGAGCCTCCTTGAGTCTCTTGATTCTAGCTCTGGACATGGGTCAAACTAGAATGACAAGCTCGCCCCCATCAAGTACGCCATTTCCATGGTGATCCTGTCTCCTGCTCACATCAGTCCCTCTCTCCTTAAGAAGATTCATCCTCGAATCTAAATCCATATCAAAAGGAGAAAGATCAGTAATATTAAAAGTTACAGAAATAGAATACACACCTAGCAAGTCAATCTTGTAGGCGTTGTCATTTATCTTCTCCAACACCTGGAACGGACCATCACCCCTAGGATCCAGAGCAAAAACACTAGGTAAAGTATCAAGATGGTTGGTGTCAGAATCTAAACACTCTCTGTATCCCACCACTACTAGTGCTCTTTTCTCTCTAGTTACTCTCCTCAATTCTTTTTCTTTAACAAATAAGCTCACTTTTCTCTCTTCTTTTCTCTTTCTGAGCTCTTCTCTCATGCACATCCAACTTTCTTTTCCTCGCTTTTGCAGTCATTCACTATTGGGCCAAACTTTTCTTGTGGGCCTCTTTTCTCTCTTAACTCTTTTTGTTCTCACTACCCGAACTCTCTTCACTTTTACTTGCTTTTATCTGGTCCATGTACAATTCATAAGGTGATAAAGGTAGTAGAATGAAATTCCTACCCTTAAACTTAAAGGAGTACCTATTGGTATACCCATCATGTGCTACCCTCCTATCAAACTGCCAAGGTCTCCTAAGTAACATATGAGCAGCCTTTATGGGTACCACATCACATAACACCTCATCCTCATATCTCCCTACTGAAAATGGCACTACAACCTGCCTAGTCACCTTCACACCAACACTATCATTGAACCACTGTAAATTATATAGCTCTGGATGTTTCTTGCATGTCAAACCCAATTTCTATACTATAGTCTAACTAGCTGCATTAGTGCAACTACCCCCATCAATGATCAAATTGCATACTTTCCCACCAACTAAGCACCTCGTATGGAAAAGATTCTCTCTCTGATCTACAACCTCATCTGTGGTCCTAGCACTCAGTGCCTTCCTAACTACTAGTGCTTCCCCTGTAACAGCTCTCTCAAAGCAACTATCATTCTCAAAATCATTATCAACAACAAGTTCAGATTCATTACCACTATCGTCCAAATCAATCATCCCATTATCCCTCATAATCATGACTTTCTTATTTGGACATTGAGATGCAATATGGTCAATACCCAAGCATTTAAAACATTTTATAGATGAATGTTTACTAGAAGTAGTTTAGGTGTTGGAAGTACCTTTCTATTCAAATCCCCCAATCGACTTCTTAGGTGCTTCCTTGAAGTCCACTCCTTTGTCTTTAGACTTCTCCTCCTTTAGAGGCCATTTGGAGTTCTATGAGTAGCTAGAGCTTGCTCCACTCCTCACTGTTATTCTATCTTTGAGTTGTCTTTCCATCTTCATAGCCATGCTCACCATGTCCTCAATCTCTAAGTAGTGCTGCAACTCCACAACATTGGTTGTCTCCCTATTGAGTCCACTAAAAAATTTGGCCATTTTAGCCTCTGGGTCCTCCTCTATGTTGGCTCGGATCATAACTATCTGCATCTCCTTGTGGTAATCCTCCACTGATTTAGACCCCTGAGTAAGTCTCTAAAGTTTCTAATGCATCTCCCTGTAATAGTAAGAAGGCACAAACCGCTTCCTCATGCATGCCTTCATATCGTCACAAGTAGTAATTGACATCTCTCCATTTCTCCTCCTGGATGTCACCAACTGATCCCGCCATATTAGTGCATAATATGTAAATTCAACAGCGGCTAGCTTTACCTTTTTACCTTCAGAAAATTGTGGCGCTAAAAAACCAAGTCCACCTTCCTTTCCCATTATAGGTAAGACTCTGCATCATTGCTTCCACTGAAGGTTAGGATCTACATCTTGATGGATTTAAGGACTCCATCTCTCCTGTTAAATGGCTCAACTCTCTGAGCTCTCCTAGGTATGCGTGTGTCAAACTCCTCCTCCTCCTCAAAGTCATCCTCCTCTGGCTCATATCGAGGTGGTGGTCTACGAGGTAGTGGTTGCTGCTGGCGTACACCTGCATGCCTCCCCTGAGGTTCCTCGCATCTCCCTTATATGAGCTCATCCATTTGTCCCCTAACCTCAGTTAAGGCTAGATTGAACCTCTCAAATTGTTGCTGCATGGCTCTCAAAGTGGAAGTGATATTTGCATCTCCCCCTTGGTTGTCATCATTATTACCTCCCTGTGAAATTGTAGATAAAATGATACACCTGCAAAATAAGGTTAGTAATAAACATCCTCACACACTCCCTCACATGTTTCACTCAAATGATGTCACTCCTCTCGTGATTAAGTCACGGTAGTGACTCTTTCAAATAAGCTCACACACTCTTGCCTTTTACCACTCAATCCCCTCTGAAATTCAAATCACCAATCAGAACCAATTCTCAACCGATCAAAAGAATCAAAAGGGTGTGAAAATTTCGAACCAATTAGCAAGTATGAGTATGACGAAATAAATTTTTTTTGTTGGTGTTTCTATACTTTTTTTTGGATTTTTCGAACTTTTTTCAGACTTTTTTTTTCGGACTTCTTCTTTTCAGACTTTTTTTGGAATTTTTTTAATATAGGCCTAAAGTTTCAACAAAAGAAACAAAAAGAATAATTGAAAACCTAGCCAAATTAAGAATAAGAAGAAAGATTGAAACCCTAGGTCGAAAGTTGATTCACACCTGAATTGACGAACCGACAATAATTGGACGGTGATGGGTGGCGGTTTCTTGAATTTTGATGGAGTTGAATAAGAATTCTCCTCCACACCAATGCTTTGATACCAAATAATGCGCACATATGGAATTGAAGGATTGAAAAATTCAGATTCAAGGAAATAAGAAGATGGTAGATTCGAGCTAACTAAAATTAAATCCGATACGCAAGGTTTCAGATTTTCCTACTAGACCTCACGAAGAACTTGTCTTGAGCAACTTAGATAACGGGTAAAGAACAAACCAAGAAAGTTGTTTAGGATCAAAATCACGCCACAATCTGATTCAGTTGATAAGTGATGTTTAATTCCTAAGTGGAAAAGAACAAGAGGGGTTTCTCCTTTACATATGGCTTGCGACACACAAGAAAATAATCTGATCAAAAGTTCTCTTTCCCTAACCCCAAAGAAGGTATTTATACTAGGTCAAAGAATAAAAGACTTAGTCTAAATAATACATGGAAGCCCAAAATAAATATAACTTAAAACAAGTCTAAAAATAGAATAATAAAAACACGTCTAGGCTTGGTCCAACGTGCTCCTAAGTTTGATCATAGGCACACCTCTCCTCTTAAGCTTAAGTGATGATGCGCAACCCAATATAATGGTCTTCAAGTCCCAAGTGAGTTCAATCCAAGGATTTGAAATAAATGAATCAATTTGGGTTGTGATTCAGATAGCTCTCCTCCAATAGACTTGGTGCACTCCATCATCTCCACAAATTGGCCCACATGCGTATAGAGAGCCTCTTTAAGTCTCTCGATCTTAGCTCTGGACATAGGTCTAACTGGAATGACAAGCTCGCCCCCATCATGCACGCCATCTCCATGGTGATCCTTGCTTCTGTTCACATCAGGTAGCCTCTCAAATCCTGGAGTGTATAGTTTCTGATACCTGATGGGGATGGGACTATCTGAGTAACGCGACGGATCAGCTGACTTGTCGAGTTTTATTATGTTAGGATCTAAGTATGTATGAGGTTCGGTGTCAAGTTTTTATGCCTCAGGGTATTAGCTGCGAGGTGACCCGGTTACAGGAGGGTACTACCTTTGGATTGAAAATTGTGTATGGTTCCTCTGATCTGCGATCTAAGAGAGAACTCTGACATTTTCTGCAGATTCAGGCTACGAGATTTACCTCCACACCTTGGTTGGTTTTGGGAGATTTTAATACTATCTTGAATCATTCAGATAGGGTTGGTGGAGACACAGGGTGGTACAACCATATTGATGAGTTTGGTCAATGTTTACAATATTTTGAGCTTTTGCGGCTTCCATTCAGGTGATTGCGTTACAGTTAACATAATGGTCAAGAGGGGTAGGGTTCTATTCTCCGGTGGTTGGATTGGAGTTTCGAAAACTCTCTATGGTTTTCTTCTTGTCCTGGTACCACAGCTGAGTTTTTGCCTCATGATATATCTGATCATAGTGCTATAAAGATTCAGTTTGGTGTTTCGAGACGACGACCTCCTACTCCTTTCAAGTTCCTGAAATGTTGGCCTGATCACATTAATTTTTTTGAGATTGATAGTAGGGTATGGGCCACACCTGTGAGGGGGGATCTGATGTTTTATCTCACTCGAAAACTAGGGTTATTGAAGCAAGAGCTGAAGTCCTTGCACTTTCGGGACTACAACTATATCTTCGCCATAGTTAGGGTGACTAAGGTCTAGTGGGCATCAGAGCAGGCCACCTTGGATGCTTCACCACTTTCGAAGGAGTTAGGTATAGCTGAGCGTGATCTTGCTTGCAGATACTCTCGCTGGGTTCACGATGAGGAGTCTTTTTATCGTCAGAGATCTCGAATCCAATGGCTTGCTTTAGGTGACTAGAACACTAGTTTTTTTCACAGATCCTTGATTCGCAGATCCTTGATTCACAGAGATATCCAAGGTAGGGTTCATACTTTACGGGATGAGACGGGCACTGTTATCACAGATCAGGAAGTACTAGGATAGCTGGCAGTTTGTTACTTCCAGGACATCCTTAGTTTACCCCCCGGTACTTTAATGGATGCTGTTCAATTCTTCACTCAGCATATCTTGGAGGATTTGATTCCATCCTTAGAGAGCCCAGTTTTAGATAAGGAGATACATGGTGCTCTATTTTCCATACTGGAGGATAAGGCTTCGGGCCCTGATGGTTATACTTCTTTCTTTTACAAGAGATGTTGGGACATTATTGGAGTAGACTTCAAGGCGACCGTGAGGTATTTTTTCTCTACTTCTATTATACCTCGTTGTGTGAATTCCACTAGGATTGCTTTGGTTCCCAAGGCATAGAGCCCGCAGACTCTAAACGACTTCAGATCGATCTCTTGCTGCAACGTCCTTTATAAATGCATCTCTAAGGTCATTGCGAATCGGTTTAAAGTTGTTCTTCCAGAGGTGATTGGGAGAGCCCATATGGCTTTCGTGCTAGGGAGACAGATTGTAGATGCTATTTTTCTTACTCAGGAGCTAATGCATGAATATCATCTTCATCGCGCACCTTCTCGATTCGCACTCAAGATTGATATTTGTAAGGCATTTGTCACAGTTAGTTGGGAATTCATTCTGTTGGGACTGAGTAATATTGGCGTTCCTGCTTGTATGGTTAGTTGGATTGAAGCATGTTTACGGTCTGCATATTTCTCTGTAGCCCTAAATGGGGAGCTGCATGGTTTCTTCTCAGTTACACGACGGGTGCAACAGGGTGATCTGCTCTCTCCTTACTTGTTTGTGTTAGCCATGGAAGGGTTGGATGGGATCACGAGAGAGGCCATTGTGGTACCTAATTTTCGTTTCCATTGGCGATGTAGGTCGACTTCCCTCACTCATCTCTAATTTGCGAATGATTTGATGATTTTCTATCAGGCACATTTGGCTTCTATTAAGATTGTTCGACAGGCTTTGGCGACTTTTGAGAGAGTATCTGGTTTGGCTATGAAATTGGCTAAGAGTCGAGTCTTTTTCTTAGGTATCTTCGAGGATGAGTCAGCTTCTTTACAAAGAGTGCTTAATATTCAGATAGACTTCCTTCTGATTCGATATTTGGGGGTTTTATCATCGGCTGCGCCACTCAAATTGTTTACCTTTGGTTGAGAGGATTCTTTCCCGAATTAGGTTATGGACTTCAGCGTCTCTTACCTATGTTGTTCGTCTATAGTTGATCCGATATGTCCTCTTTTCTATTCAGGTATACTGGTCAGGTATGTTTATACTACCTACTAGTATTTCTCATCATATTGAGAGTATACTTTCAGCTTTTCTTTGGAGAGGTACGTCTTTGTCCCACACAGGGCTAAGGTGGCATGGGCTTCAGTTTGTCTCCAGAGGTAGGAGGGTGGTTTGGGAGTCAAGAGGGTCAGGGACTGGAACAACGCTACCATGCTTAAGTATGTATGGTAACTGCTCGCAAATAGATCTTCCACACGAGCTATGTGGGTACATACTGTTTTTTTTAGAGGTGGATCATTTTGGCATATCCGAGTTCCATCGAGTTCTTCCTGGGTTTGGCGGAAGATTTTGTTAAGCTGAGAGTGAAGCAGAGGTCTTATTGTGGCATGTATAGGGGATGTTCGGGACACTTCATTATGGTAGGATTATTGGTTACTGGATCAAGACCCACCATGTGATCGATTTTCATTCCGAGTTCTTTCTTCCATTGTGCTCTCTTGGGATGCTCGATTCTCGAAGATTATATATTCTAGCGAGTGGATTTTCCCTGAGGGGAGCAGTGAGTTACAGCAGGTGTGGGACTCTATCCATCTTCAGCCTCGTGCTCAGCATTCAGACAGTTGGGTTTGAGCTAGTCACTCATCCGAGGTGTTGTCAGTTGACTTTGCATAGAACTTTATCCGAGCTCGACAACCAGTGGATCTGATCCATCATCTACTATGATTTCCAGGGCGCATCCGTGACACTCTTCCATCCTCTGGTTAGCTTCACAGAGGCGACTCCAGATTATAAACAGTATCCAGCTGTTTGGAGTTTTGTCAGACTCGACTTGTGTCTTATATAGTTCCTCTGCTGAGACACATGATCACCTTTTCTTCCAGTGCAGGTTCTCCTCTTTCGTCTGGGATTCTCTCTCAACAAAGACTTCCACTGCTTGGCCCTCGATTTCTTAGTCTCCTCTCCTCCAGTGGGCTTCTACCCATCTTCATTAGCAAAAGGACTTCAAGCATATTCTTTCGAGGTTAGTTCTTTCTTCCACTGTTTACTTTGTTTAATATGAAAAGAACAACCACATTTTCAGCAACCGTCATCGTTCGCCTCAGGACATTATTGTGGACATCACCGAGTTATCCGTTCTCATCTTCTAAGCCTCGAGACTCATTTTCAGATACCTGATCTTCATCGACATATCTGTAAGCTGCCTACTTAGCTTTGTATTGAGGGCCCCTGTGGCTTTTTGTTTACTTTTATATTTTTTTTCTTTGAGGCCTCCTTTGGACTTTTTTATTTTGTTTGTATTTGAACCTTCCTTTACATTTATAAATTTTTATTCACTTAAAAAAAAGAACCCATAGTTTTTTGAATTCAAGTGTAACAACTTAAACGACCACTATGCTATGGCAATTTAACGGGCTTGCATGTGTCTGCTTTGGACACTCTCAATGCAAAATACAAATGTTTCATAGGGTGAATAGGCCTCCCAAGTTGGAAGCATGACCACGAGGCTTGTCAAAATCAATAGGTTGATTAGCCTTTCCCTTGTAAATCCAAGTTCTAAAAAATCTTTAAGTTAGCATTAAAATTCAATTTTATTAATTATCTTATAAAGTGAGTTAAAAGTTTTAAGAAGATAAATAATATTTTATTAATGCTATAAATATTTATAAAATTTATTTATTGTTCATTCAAAATAATTTTATTAAGTATTCAAAGAGTTACTACAGTGAATTCTACAATTATAAAAAATCACAACAATCACATGATTTTTGTGTGATTTTTAAGTCTGACAAAAATTAAAGATTAAAAAACTCAACCTATTTGGTCGATTTAATCATAAAAATCTTGAAATGTCTAATTTTTCGGTTCGATTTACTTTAATAACTCTTGTTATTAAAAATTGATCAATTTATTAATTAGTTGGTCAATTTTATTAATTAATAAGTGTTTATAAATTAAGATAAATTAATTAATTTTCATTTAACAATCTTTCTTTTCAATTAAACTTCAAAAGTTTCGATAGCTAAGAACAATCTCTTTCAATTGTATTTCAAAATCTTTAATTCTATTTGATCTTTAACCGATTTTAGGATAATCTAATATTGATTAAAATTTTTAAACCTTAAATCTCTTATTTTATCGATCATATTTTTAAATAATTGAAAAAAATTAAAGAAAATCTCAAAGGAGAAGAAAATAAACTATTAGATATTTTCGAGAAGAAATATGTAAAGAAATAGACACATATATGTGTAATTTGAAAAATATAAAAATCGGTCAACCTCCGGACCTTAGATACGGAGATTTGTTAATAGTGACAGAACGATGAACTAAAATCATGCTTGCGATAAAATCTCTGAATGAAACAACATCGTTTTTGGCGTCTATATATAACGGAGACGCCCCGCTTCGTCTTCTTCACTTCACTACCTGTTATACAAAACCCTAACCTCCACACCACTTCCGAACAGCAATGTCACTTACTGTCTCCAAAACCCCCGCCGGCCGCGAGTTCAAGGTCAAGGACCTCTCACAAGCCGACTTCGAGCGGCTGGAAATCGAGCTAGTCGAGGTTGAAATGCCCCGTCTCATGGCTTGTCGAGCCGAGTTCAGTCTAAGCCAAACTCTTAAAGGAGCCAGAATCACTGGCTCAATCCATATGACAATCCAAACTGTCGTCTTGATCGAAACCCTAACCACTCTAGGCGCCAAGGTCCGGTGGTACTCTTGCAACGTATTCTCAACTCAGGACCATGCAGCCGCCACCATTTCCCGTGATTCTGCCGCCGTATTCGCATGGAAAGGTGAGACTCTCGAGGAGTACTGGTGGTGCACCAAGAAGGCTCTTGGCTGGGGCCTTGGTTGCTACCCGAACCTAATCGTCGATGACGGTGGCGACGCTACGCCGTTAATTCACAGGGTGTGAAGGCGGAGGAGGAGTTCGAGAGGTCCGGGAAGTTAGTGTGAAGACGCAAAGTTTCAGACCGTTTTGGGGCTTATAAAGGAAGGGCTGATTGTGGACACCAAGAGATATCGTTGAATGAAGGAACAACTGGTCAGTGTATCAGAGGAGACTACAACTGGCGTTAAAAGGTTGTACCAGATGAAGGCTACTGGTACTGTCCTATTTCCTGCCATTAATATGAACGATTCACTCACTAAGAGCAAGGTAAGCCTTCCTTCTTCCTATATTTTTTAGCTGGGAAAATTTTGTAGATGAAAACTGATTCTTTCCATTAAAATGTAGTTCGATAACTTGTATAGGTGTCACCATTCCCTCCTTGATGGTCTGATGAGAGCCACTGATGTAATGATTGCTAGGAAGATTGCAGTTGTTTGCAGATATGGAGATGTTGGTAAGGGCTGTGTTGCTGCTCTTAAGTCTACTAGCGCTCGTGTTGTTGTCACAGAAATCGATCCAATTTGTGCCCTTCAAGCTCTCATGGAGGGCATTCCCGTGCTAACCTTGGAAGATGTGGTTGCAGAGGCTGACATTTTTGTGACCATGGCCTTGTTTGGCAATCAGCTGGTTTGACCAGCGGATTGCATTAGCTGTTTGTTAAAGATGTTTGGTAAAATTAGCTGTTTAAGTGTAAAATGACTTATAAGGACATTACTTTAAAAAAAATAAGAATATGAATATTATATATTTTAGTATTTCAATGAATATTCTTATAAGAATTTAGATTTTAGATATTTAATTATACAAAAATTAAGTTTATAACTCTAATAAAAAACACAGAACATATTATTATTATTATTATTATTATTAAATAATTAACTTTGAATGCATGATCAATTAAACCGAAATACAAAATTAAATTAAAGATTGAAATATAAGTATTCTACGTATATAAATTAGAGACTAAATATTAATATCAAATAAGATATGAAATAAATTGAATCGTGCAAGACAAAATAACATATAATTGAAATTATCATAAATCAACAAACAAATACGACCCATCTATATCATCAAGAATGTTGGACCCCGATCTTTAAGTGAAATTTAGAAATATTAAATAACCTTGAATGAGTGTTTTAATATATGTTTTGTGTATTAGATTAAATTATACTTAAAGGATATTGATGAGAAAAGAATTGTTTGATCTTGATAACTTTAGGATTTGAATAGATTTGTACGGGTTATTAGAGTAAAGTGAATGAGTTGATTGAAATAGAAGTTGAAATTAAGAAATAAAGAGAAAAAATGTGAAAATTTGAAGAATTAGGAAAGTTTGACTTTTTGGTGATAAAAGTTGACCTTTTGATTTAGGCCGAATTTGAGAATATGATCTACATGAAAGTTGTAGTTTATGTTGAGAGCTTTTTGTCGCCATAAGTTTGATATTTTTCGATATCGGGAGTAAAAGTTATGATTAGTCAAAGTTAAGTATTATTTGAAATTAAGAAAAGTTTGACCTTTTGGAGTAAAAGTTGACTTTTTGATTTAGGCACAATTTGTTGGACCCCGAAACTTTTTGAAAGTTAAGACTATTAAATGAGAATTAGTGGCAATCATTTATGTGTAAAACAAA
>JAOQMQ010000007.1:18960123-18971922 GCA_027563845.1 Erythroxylum subrotundum
GTTATGGTTAACAAGAAAGAAAACTAAAGCAATCACATAACTGGTCACATAGTTCCTGAATGGGTACATGCTAAAGCTGGGGAAGCATTAAGCATAATCACTGAACTAGAAATACAGAACAATAAACCTAAAGCCAAATCGAAGCACTCAATGTACAATCTTTCATGACAATGATAAAGACAAAAAGATAATGATAATAGAAGTGGAACCAACATGGGCACAACCGGATATCATTAACTATAATAAAAATCCGCTATACACATGAAAATAGATGACAAGCAGAACCAACCCCACCAAAAAAAAAAATGTACAGAATCAAAAGGAGGTGAGAGAGAAAGATACATACAGTAGGACCGTGAACGGGATCTGAGGCAATGAATTCCTCAACATCGGAGGAAGACCATGAAGGAAGAGGAGCATCGCGATTGACGAACTTTGTGTAGTTTTCAAGAAACGAAAATCTATCCTTCCAAAACTCCTTGTAACCTTCCCAGTGCTTCTTCAAGAATGAGTCCGAACTTTCTCCCATCTTCTTTAGTTTATTACAAGACGGATATAAACAGATAACTTAGAAAGATAAAAGGCCTCCAAATAAATTGACCCCAAAAAGCACAAAAGCATTTAAACACATGTCACATACAGCTGGAAACAAGCAATAATACCATGGAAAAGGAATTAGGAGACTGTGTTTCCTTTTCTCAAGCTCTGTGGTGGATTCAACAGATTGATATCATTTTAGATTGTTTGGTACCGAAAGCGATGATCGAAAGCGAATAGAGAAAGTATTAGGGTGAATAGAGAAAGGCGGAGCGAACAGAAAGGGGAAATTAGGACTTACAAAGTAAAGCAACCCTTGATTCCTCACAGTAGAGTTCTTAACGCGTGAATGGCAGAGGATGAGGGAGATGCGGAACACGCACAGGTACAGGAGAGCATACGACGACGAGGATGCAGACTTTTAAGTTTCAGATGTTAAACATCTTTCAATATGAGGATACGACGTCGTTGCATTTTATATCATCTTCATTATTTTTTAACGTAGACAGAGGATGTGACGTTATTTTGGGGCAGATTTTGGGTTATCATCTTTATTATTTGTAAACTCATTTTCACCTTTTAATTATTTTTTTGTGTGGAAACATAGTCAATTATTTTGTAAAAATAGTTAATAAATTTAATTAATAAAAATGACCTAATCAATTTCACCTTTTGAATTTTTAAAATTAATTTTTTTTATGATTTAAAATTTTTAAACTTGCAGATTGTATTTTGTTTGTAAAACTCTTTTTGCTATTAAAAGAACTATTCGCCAAAACTACTTTAGTTTCAAATTAATTCGTAATTAAAATAATTGATTAGAACATCTTCAATTTCTTAAAGTTTAAGAGGAAAATATTTTTAAAATAACAATTTTTTTAATCAAACCATTCCATAAATTTATATTTAAAAAAATCGATTAATTCAAATCTAATTTGTTAAATTTTGATAAGCTGGATGTGTTTTGATATGAAGTTGGATGTCCACTTAAGCTTTACGAATTTCTAGATATTTTAATCCATTGTGATTAATTTTAATCAAGTTTGAAATTTTTATTCTAAATTTTATACCACATTTTAAAACAATTATATTAAATATCATTATTTTAAATTAATTAAAAATTGCCAATAATGAAAATTAAAAACATATAAAATTTTAAATTATTTAGGAAAAGTTATTAAAATCAAATTACAATATGAAACATCTCACCTACATGATTTACCCCAAATTCTGAAGTTAATAAGAAATAAATATCTGATACTCGTAATATAGAGCACTTTATAAGGCCATTTTGGTAATTTGGACACTTTACAAAAACACAGGTGTAAGCTTACGAGAATATATCTAGCAACTAAAAAACACAGGTGTAAGCTTATGAGAATATATCTAGCAACTCAAAAATCAGACTTAACAGAGCATCATTTACTTCCTTCGTCGTGATATGGAGACAAGATCTTCTGTCTTATTTTGTTTCATAGAATCTCAGTCATTTATTTTGCGAGACCCATACAGGACCTACATAAATAAATGGCTAAGATTTATTGAACACAATAAGACACTATAATATTAGACAGAAAATCTGAACTCCGTGATATGAGCTGTCGTCTAGCATCATGCAGGTCAAAAGCACTCAAATCCACCTTACCATAATCAGTAAGACAAATTTTTTACAGTTACTTAAAAGTTTGTTATTCAACAAAAGGGGCGTTGCAGAAGTCATAATTTTACCCATCTACCAGTTTGCCCATCTCTGCCCATGTATAACCTTTCTCACAAAATTGAGGTATAATACAATAACATATGCACCTGAAGGAGATCATTTTGCTTTTCTTGCTGAAGCTGAGACATATGGGCCTCTTCAATACGCCGAGTGAGCAGAGAAATAACATGATGTGAGGCACTCGAGGTAGCATAATAGGATGTTACAGTGAGTTGAGCAAATCTTGGAAGCACATACCCTTCAAATTCGAAAATTTTGGCAACAAGATTAGTTTCACTTGACCAAAAGCAAGAATCAAAGGGCACGTGAAATACTCTCAACCATTTATAAATGGAGCACGAGGGGCTCCACAAGTTGATGATCTAAATAAGAGATTTCTCTTCACGTTGCTAAATTAAGGACAAATCAATCACATCTCTGTATGACAAGAGAAGTAATTGACGGAAGCATCAATAAGAAGGTAATTATGGCCAAGAGCCTAAAATGTTCAGATGTCATGTTATGGTGCTAGCATATTATATGTCAAGCTCTAAAATAATAGGCAGGTCAAAATCTTAACCGTCAACTCTGGTCAGACAAATTCACATTCCACCTCAACCATTCCACTACCGATAAGGTCTATTCCCTGGTGGGGTTGTTTCCAACATCCTAGACCGACAAAATTCAAGGATAACTTCTATGTGGAAGTCAGAAGCCCATCCACCTGCTCTACCATCCGCAAACTTGTACCTTGTTATTTTATCTACCATGCCACTGCCTAAGATGACAACTTATCAATTAACAAGCCTCTCAAGCTTATTTTTCCTTCCTGGAAGATGAATCAATCTATGACCCTGTTAACTTTTCAAATTCTCAGGATGAAGAAATCAAATGACACACACAAGTGACAAAATCAACATTTTTTGCTAAGATTTCAACAGTAGAAAAACCACTGAACATATTCCCCCACCAAAACTCTCAAAACCAAGACTTCCATCAGCCACTAGTTTTGATAGAACTTGCCAGGGATCCCCATTAGTTTTTTGTATTGCAAAAAATCATTGGCTACTAAAAATTATTACAAAGGTGATCAAGTGAAGATAACAATAACTTCTCACAAATGAAAATATAGTTCTTGATTTAGGTCCATTCTTAAGAACTAACAAGACAAATGCAAGTTACATTGATAGCATCACCTTGTTTGATGATGTCTTATATACTTATAAGAAGCAAGAAAAGTGTATACTATTTGCCACTCTAACCAAATAAATTTGCACAAACATAAGAAGTTAATGCACTTTTGGATAGTCATGCAAATTGATGGATATTATACAGAAAGTCATACATTCTGTATCATAGTATGAGCAACAGAATAGATTATTCCTATTTGATCATGCCAATATCGAGTAGGCTTCATTTTTTTTCACTATTATATTTGAAGCTCTTTTTGGGTCCCTATTCCACAAATTTTTAGATGTTCCACCGCGAAAAGAGATTAAAGACGTTAAAATAAGTCCTTTAGTTAATTTTATTATCATTTCTTGAATGAGCCCTTTATCACTACACTAAAGTCCAATGCATGGTTCTCTCACCTTAGTAGGGTTGCAACATTTCCCACAAAAAATCCAGCTACTAAAAGGATAGCTTATGGTGAATTAATGATCAAAGAACCTATGATTTATGCACATGATTGATATTCCAATTCCATAT
The DNA here is from genome assembly GCA_027563845.1 of Erythroxylum subrotundum. Taxonomy (NCBI): domain Eukaryota; kingdom Viridiplantae; phylum Streptophyta; class Magnoliopsida; order Malpighiales; family Erythroxylaceae; genus Erythroxylum; species Erythroxylum subrotundum. The sequence continues at coordinate 18,964,070 of JAOQMQ010000007.1, forward strand.
TACAGGCTAAATGATAGAAGAATATGGTCCGTGATCTTACATTTTTAAAGGCCACTTATTCATAGCACAATTAAGATACATTTCAGAGCCTAATTATTCAAACCAAGTCAGACATGCTCTATTTTCTGGCCATCTTATAAACTCCAGAGGGGAGCCTTCATTCAGATATCTATTTTTGAAGTTCCATGCCTCACCACTAAATGATTTACCTTACTCCAATACATGATTGACCTTATTCCACCAATAAAAGTCCCTGCCCTTGTTCTAAATTGAGAAAAAAAAAATCTTAATACAGGATTGGAACTACAAGAACCATACACATAAAAGAAATAAATTGTGAATTTATGTCAAATACTTTAAAAGAACTCATTGAAATCTTCCGAACACACTGAAATGTTGCATTTCCTAATTTTTTTAACCAAGAAAATTATGAGATTGCAGTTGACATTGGCTTAAATGAAAGTCTTCAAGCTTGGTACATGCAACAAACTAAATCTAGGAATCAAGATAAGGATATGCAAAATAATATACTGATAGGATAATAGAGTCTAGAAGTACCTCCAAAAGCAGCAGTGGCACCTGAAACTGCAAGCAGTGGAGGAAGCTGCCAACAAATGTAGTACATTGCATAAAGTTAGGTTAAGAAGAAGTCTACGAATCTAAACAAGCAATAGCTCTTGCAGGTCTGAAACCCTGGAAATAAAAATTGGAAAGGGCAGTAAATACTCCAACTATAAAAGGAAGCCACTTTGGTCCCTTGAGGCGATTTTGAAGGAATGGGATCCCTGAAATATAACAAGATTAAAATTGCGCAAACAAGAAGGTATAAATTTACCAACAAAAATGATCGGAATAAAACCTGCATTGAAACCATGAATTGCACTAAGCAATCCACCAATACCCGAGCCAGCCTATTTAAAAAACCAAAATAAAAAATCAGTTAGAATTAAAACTTGCAACAGCAACATAAAGAGTTTGCTGCCTAGGCATAGGATTTTACTAGCAGAATCGTTGATAATGACCAGCCATTCACTGAATAAAATGAAATAATTTGATTAACAAACACAATTTGAGTTTTTACAAGTTGCAAAATCAATCAGATATGAAGTACGATTACGTTGGTTAAAAACAACTGGGTTCTCATAAATTGCACTAAAACTGCCATAAGCTGATCAATGACTAAGTCCCCAGATTTCCAAATTCAAGAATTAATCAAAATTGCTTATTTGCTATCACTCATATTTAGAGGGTATCATCTTTCTTCTTATAAAATCAATTTCAAAAAATAGAATAATAGAAAATCAAACAGAAGACAGAGGTAATAACTAGGAAAGAAAAAGAGAGAGAGGAGTGACCACAGCAGTGGCGTCATGTAGAACAGAAGTAATAGTCCATTCTCCTTTTCCCTAAACAGAACAAAAACAAACGCAAACTCAAACTCAATACATATGAGTGTGTATATAAAGAAAGAATTAGAAGGAAATTGAATAGTTTACAGAATTAGGGTCGACGAGAGCAAGACAACGAGGACAACGAGGAGTGCCGAGACCAGGGTTGATGGTAGGATCGTGGTATAAATGTCCGCTACGTAGTTTCTCTTCGTATACCTCTCTTGTGCCCATATCTACCGGAGACCGTACGATCCGCACTTTCGCTTGATTGCTTCTATCTGTCCAACAATTTATTTCACTGCGTACAAATAACCATATTCTTGTTATTTAATTAAATTTTTCAGATAAGTCCCTTAAATTTTACAAATTTAAGCTACCGGCGGCTATTTGAAATACCGGGAGTACCAGTCGAAATCGTCCAGACCGGTACCGATAGTTGGTACCAAACAACACGATTTCGTACTCGGCCGGTAAGGTACAAAAACAAAACCTTGGTCGCAATAAAGAACATATCAGCTGTTAGATCCGAAAAGAGGAAAAAAAAAACCCAAGAAAGAAAAGGGAAAATAACGAGGAGTTACTTGAACTTGATTTTTCAAAAATGATTTATTATGCAAATAAAAAGTAAAAATGAGAATAATAAAGAATTAGATATTATTAGCAAGAGAATAAGACAAGAAACAACTTTCAGTGAAGAGAAAACTCGTCGGCGACTAGTTTTTGTTGTGAAATTCAGAGGTAATACGCTTGAAAATCGGTCAATTCTCGCTATTACACTTAAGTTTAGAAGTACGAATTCAAAGACGGATGAATTAATTTTCCTAAAAAAACTTTAAACGTCGAAGTTCGGCGAAGTACCGTAATGTTTCAAGCGATACAAGCTGAAACTCGGTCAAAAAACTAGAAACATCAAGAGAAAGAGCTAAACATCAAAGAACGGTTATCAAGCTCTTGAATCATTCGTTAAGCAAGCAAACAGAACCAGACTGAAGCAAGAGAAAAGCTAAAAATTGAGGAATCGAGAACAGGAAGAGAGAATCAGAGCGAAAGCGTACCTCGAGTGAAGATCCGAGTGCAGAGAAAACAGGCCTGGAGGTTTGTTGATCGCAAGGACACAAGCACTCCAAAGAGAGTAGATACTCACTGAAGCTTCGATGACTTCATAGCAGTGACGGGCTTACGGCGGACGGTGAGTGGTGGCAAGTTTGAAAAAGGGCGAGCCGTGAGAGGAGAGTGCGTTCGACGGTGAGATTAAGGGCCGAGAGGGAACTGAGAGTGATAAGTTCTACATTTAATAAGAAAAATAAATATTTGACAATCGTAGTGGAGAGCACAAGGCTATTTTGGTGATTCGGACCCGAAAAAAGAAAAGCCCTAAATCTGTCGCAGGATGGAGGCAAGAAACAGGCAACGGCTTGTACACTTAATGACATCTGGATACCCAACCAGATAATATACCCAAACAACCCTTCGCTGACGTGTACCCGTAACCGCAGCCTCCCTATAAATACCCTACACCCTCCTCACTTCTTCTACTCTCTTCTTCGTCCTCATCCAGTTTCTCTCTCTCTACTTATATGTCCATAATCTTTTTACCGTCAACCTGACGCGGAGCTTCGAGTCTTTTGACCTAGGGTTTTGCTCGTCGTGTCGGTTCGGATCTCCAGAGTCCGATTGGAGATCCGATAGCTGCTGTCCCTGTCTTGGCTCGAGATCCGGGCCAAGCACAGAAGTTTTCGAATTCAATCCTTTCCGTATAGGTTTCCTTTCCTCTATCTGGCCCTCCTCTCAGGTTTCATCATATGTATGGATTTTTCTTTTCTCTTATTCTCGAATGTATTGGCGATATGTTTAGTTGCGCTGATAGGAGGAAAATGAGAGGAAGATAAACTTTTTGAATGCGGTTCATCTTTGAACTTTTTTCTTTTTATGATTTTAGAAAAATTAGGAACTGTTTAATGACTAGTTAACTATTTATAGCTTTTTAATTAAACCTGTGTTTTTTTTAACTTCAAGTGATTTGTTTGATTGGTCTGTCACTGAAGCGTTCTGGTTTTTGCTGAGGAACTATATGTTGAGAGCAGAACTGAAGCTTGTGACGTCTTTATAGTGACTAATTAACTCAGTAGACTCCTCTTTTGTGATTTAGATTTAGGCAGTAACCTTGGCAAAGTGTAAATGGCGTCGAGTGAGGGATTTCTGACGGATGAACAGAGGGAAATGTTGAAAATAGCAAGCCTGAATGTCGAGAACTTGTCGGCTTCCCCAAAGATTTTGTCATCATCCCCTAAATCCCCATCGGCGTTGCTTTCTGAGCATCACATAAAAGTTCCTGCTGCGGGAAGGGCACCTAATGCAGGGATTGCAGTCAGGCATGTGCGAAGGTCACACTCTGGGAAGTACGTACGTGTGAAAAAGGGTGAGTCTGTTTGGCTGTATGCCTACCATGATTTTGTAGAGGTTGTTGTTGATGGTTCGGACTTACTCGAGTTCTTATGATGCTATAGCTAGTATGATTCTTGCTATTATTAGCATATTTTAGTTAACGGTATCCCTTCCATTATAATACTGTGGTGTGGTAGATAAGCTCTTGTTGATTTTGGTTTTGTCTGATTGGTTTCCGTTTGATGTTTTAGAGCTGGTAATGAGTTTTGGCTTCCGTACTTGTGTTTGAACCGAATGCAGTAATGACTTGCAAAGTTCCTTTCCTCCTTTGTATGTTACATCTTTTGTTATAGTTGCCTTAATAGGTATCAATTGCTGCATGGCACTATTAAAAGCAATCATTCAAAAATTTCCCATCCTCTGCGCATTCGATTTGTTACGTGTCTGGCTAGTTACGTATACTTTTCTTTGTCCCTTGTGGATAGCTCATTGCCAATTGCCCATGTTTTCTTTTTCCTTTGCGCACTTTGCATCATATATACAAGGTTTGATAATGCAAGTGAAAAATGATATTCATTCTCTTTATGTTAATTAATTTTCATGTTAATTGATGTTTAGATGGCGGTGGGGGTAAGGGCACGTGGGGGAAACTACTGGACACTGATGGTGATTCACAAATTGACCGGAATGATCCTAATTATGACAGTGGAGAGGTAATTGCAGCTTTTTACTGTTTTCATCCTGGGTGTTGTCGGGTAGTCTACAACATTTATGCTTGTACATCTAGGCTACCTGTTGATTTTGTCTATCATAGCCCGCTTGACTTTACATATGGTTCTTGGTCTTGCTTCCGTTAGTTTCTTCTTGAATTTTGTTTTTCACTTGCTCAGGAACCGTATCAGCTTGTTGGGGCAACCATCTCGGATCCACTTGATGAGTACAAAAAGGCTGTTGTTTCCATAATAGAGGAGTACTTTAGTACTGGTGATGTAGAAGTTGCAGCGTCTGACCTTAGAGAACTTGGTTCTAGTGTATATCATCCTTACTTTATTAAGCGGCTTGTTTCCATGGCTATGGACAGGCATGATAAGGAGAAAGAAATGGCTTCAGTTTTATTATCTGCTCTTTATGCAGATGTTATAAACCCATCCCAGATACGAGATGGGTTTGTCATGCTTCTGGAATCTGCAGATGATCTAGCAGTAGACATACTTGATGCAGTTGACATACTCGCTCTATTTATAGCTCGTGCTGTGGTTGATGAGATCCTACCTCCAGCTTTCCTCACTAGAGCAAAGAAAACTATTCCTCAATCATCTAAAGGGTTTGAGGTCCTTCAAACTGCTGAGAAGAGCTATCTTTCGGCCCCGCATCATGCAGAACTTGTGGAGAGGAAATGGGGTGGTAGCACTCACACCACTGTTGAGGAAGTAAAGAAAAAAATTGCAGATTTACTGAGGGAGTATGTAGAGAATGGTGATACTTTTGAGGCGTGCAGGTGTATAAGGGAATTAGGGGTTTCATTCTTTCATCATGAGGTTGTCAAGAGAGCTCTGGTTCTTGCCATGGAGATTCAAGCTGCCGAATCTCTAGTGCTGAAGCTGCTGAAGGAAGCTTCTGAGGAAGGTCTGATCAGCTCCAGTCAAATGGTTAAGGGTTTTTCTCGGCTAGCTGAGAGCCTGGATGATCTTGCTCTTGACATTCCATCTGCAAAAGCCTTGTTCCAATCAATCATACCCAGGGCAGTCTCTCAAGGGTGGCTTGATCAGTCATTCTTGAAATCCTCTGGTGAGAATGGACATATGCTAATTGAAGATGAAAAGTTGAGGAGGTATAAGGAGGAGGTAGTCACTATAATTCACGAGTATTTTCACTCCGATGATATTCCAGAACTGATTCGGAGCCTTGAAGATCTTGGCATGCCCGAGTTTAACCCAGTTTTCCTGAAAAAGCTCATTACCTTGGCAATGGACAGGAAGAACAGGGAGAAAGAAATGGCATCTGTTCTGCTATCTGCTCTTCACATTGAGATTTTCTCCACTGAAGATATAGTTAATGGCTTTGTCATGCTTCTAGAATCTGCGGAAGATACAGCACTAGACATTTTGGATGCTTCCGATGAGCTCTCTCTGTTTCTAGCTAGGGCTGTGATTGATGATGTCTTGGCTCCTCTAAATCTAGAGGAGATAGGCAGCAGGCTTCCATCAAATTGCAGTGGGAGTGAAACTGTACGTGTAGCTAGATCCCTCATTGCTGCCCGTCATGCTGGTGAAAGGATCTTGAGGTGTTGGGGAGGTGGTACTGGATGGGCTGTAGAGGATGCCAAGGACAAGATATTGAAGCTTTTAGAAGAGTATGAAAGTGGTGGTGTTGTCAGTGAAGCTTGCCAATGTATTCGAGATATTGGAATGTCCTTTTTCTACCATGAGGTGGTGAAGAAGGCACTGGTTATGGCTATGGAGAAGAAGAATGACAGGATGCTGGATCTCCTCCAGGAATGCTTCAATGAAGGTCTGATCACTATCAATCAGATGACAAGAGGTTTCACCCGAATTAGAGATGGCCTTGACGATCTCGCCCTTGACATTCCGAATGCAAAGGAGAAATTTGGCTTCTACTTAGAGTATGCCCAGAAAAAGGGTTGGCTTCTGCCAACATTTGGGTCCACTGGAACAGCTGCGTCCCCTGCCCTAGTCTCAGCTGCTTGAGAAAACACCTTGTATTTCCATTTCTCACATGTATGTTGTTACCCAGTATGATCCCTCTTTATGTATTTGCTTACTGGTCTTCTCATCCAAGGCGGATAGATAGATAGATAGATAATGGGATGTTTGCATTCCTTCTCATGTTTTTCTCTTTTCTGGACGTCATGCGGAGACCATTATGATCCTAGCCAATGTATAAAGTTGGTTTTTTGTTCTATTGACATAGTTTTAGGCAACAGGCAAGTCTTGTGATCCTGTGAAGTAATGATGCACAAATTAAATTATGGTTTTAGGATGATTAACTTTTACTCTTTGGCTGCCCTTTTGATTCCTTCCTTATCTTAATTCTTTGGATATGATAATGATCCCCGAGAAACTTGGGATAAGAGATAAAGTGGAGTACTATATCTTCTTTCAAAGTCTTAGTAAATTAACTATGAAATCTGGAATATAGCAACTCTTTAATAAGTTGCTTTTATGGTTATGTATAAAGCCCGGAACTTGAACTCAGTACACCACCATTTAAAATGAATGGCACTCGACCCTATTTTTAAAGTTGTTTGGTGATTTTGAGGTTGGCTTGGATAAAGGAAACCACACATTTGGAGTTTCACTAAACGATCGCACATGATACGCGCATCGAAATGATTTCTTTCACTCTGATGATTAAGCAATTTTAGTTATGTCAGCGATAGCGATAAGTAAGACATGCGAATGCCAACGCAATTGTGGTCTCTTTCACTATTGAGCACATGTGATTACGTCCCATCTCTTGTTTGGTTTTGGTCACCAAGCCAAGAATGGGAATAACAATCATAAGTAAACTAATATAGCATAAGCCCCGCCTCCAACTGTTCCTTTCAATTGATTGCATTAAGAAGTTTTAATAAGTAATTGAACTAAATTCATTATTTTATTTTCAAATGGTTGAGTAATTAAATGATTTTATATAAAAATACATTTTATATAAAAATTTATTTAATGCGCTATTAAAAATAACAATTATAAAAATTTATTAACAAAGACAACAAAAATAGACATTTTTTTATTAATATCAAATAAAAGGTAAAAATTCTTAAGTTAAGAGCATGCTTGTTTTCATTTTTAGTTTTATATTTTTATTTTCAAATTTAATAAAATTTTGTTTATTTTAGTTTTTCATTTATGTTCTTAATTTTGGTTTTTTCTAGTTTTCAAAAAATCATGAAAATCATAAAAAGTAGTTTTTTTTATTTAAGATATTAATTTTTAATAAAATTATCTATAATTTAATTTAATGTAATATTATATTTAATTAATTTAATTTAATTATTTATAAAATATGAATGATTTAATTTTATTTAATTTTTGTAATTAAATTAAATAAACTAAA
>JAOQMQ010000007.1:18977424-19005661 GCA_027563845.1 Erythroxylum subrotundum
CATGTTTTCTAATTATTTTCTATTTTATGAAAATTTTTTCTAGAAAACTAGAGAATTTTCAGAAAGTAAACGCACCCTAAGATTCTCAATGCCATCAAAACTGCTTTGGAGAATCTTGAGGACTAGTTAAAGTTTTTTCATGCAAGTGAACTTTTTCTTTGTCTTTATCTTCTTCATTCAATTGAGTTTTTCTAAGACATGTTATATTTGGTTCTAATGGTTGGTGAGAGATTTGATAAAATGATTACAATAATACTTGGAAGGAATTTGAATTATTGTGGTCAGGCATATTTTATGTATTGAATTACTGGCTGAATATATCAAATGGTGGTTTTTGTATTGTGCTATGACTTTAGAGTTCTTATTTATTTGCAAATTTTGGTTATCATATGATTGTTCCCTAGAAATTGAGGGTTTCTTGTAAGGATTTTTTTTAATCAAACACGTGGGCTTATATGTGTATAATTGTATATAAAGGCTATCATATAAAGTTGTCTAATATGTTTATTGTATTTTGGGCTTCATGCATCTATTTTAAGTATGAGCTTTATATATATAGAGACCGAGTTTATAATTTCTAGCTTTATGATTGGCCAAACTAGAAATTAGAAAAATTAGATTAGGGTTTTACTCTAATATAAGTGGTTATGGTCTCCAAATTAAATGTACGCATAATTCTTTTCTGACATCCCATCATCAGATAGAAAACAGAGAGTTAGGGAAAACTCTGGAAAAAGGCTATGTTTTAATTTGGAAGACAAACTGCAAGACTCCAGTGCAAATTTCATAATAGATTCAAGTATACTTCCTCTTTTATTTGATTTTTGATGATTTGATATGAACGGATCTTGTTTTTAAAGGGATTAAAACCCAACATTTCTCTCTGGAGATAGTGAATTACAAGTCAAAAGCTTTTTGTGCTTGGTCATGGAAATTAGTATCTTAATCACTCAAATCTTTATCCAACATCCAAATAGGTAGAGAAGTCCTAAACCATTTACATCTTTTCAAGCTGTTTTATCTTTTCAAGTCATTAAGAATTTTCATTGCAGGATTAGATCTTGTCTTGGAGACTTTCTTTTTACTTGATGTGCTAATCTTGTAGAAAAAATGAGCATTATATCCACTTAAATTGATCTTGTTTCTAATTGATTTAGTTATCAAAAATGAAATCTCAGTAGGTTTTTTCTTCTGCACACATTTGTCAGTTTAGTGTTGAAGCTTATTAATGGTAAATTATGAAGGTAAACATAAAGACTTTGGAGAAAACGTTGCTTTTTTTTTTTTTTTTTCTTACCTTACTCTTTTATGTGCACCATTATTTTGGGAAGATTGCTTATCCTAGGAAGTTTGCAAAGCACCTCAATTGATTACTCAGGTGCCTAATCGATACATTTAAGTGCAAACTATGTTTTGTATTTATTGTTAGTCTTTTGCTCTAATTTAGGAAATGATTTTGATAATTTCGTATTTGATGATTTTGAAATCAATCAATTTCAAGTGAAATTACTGAAAGAAGAAGAATGTGTAAGTAATTTATGAACTTAATCTTCTTTGGTAGTTTAGTACCTAAGATTTGGAAAGATAGGAAGATCAGTTTAGCCAATTTCATGCATTTCATTTCAAGTACTCGGTAAAAGTCACAACACTTAGGCATTCATCAATATGCTTTAATTTTTATTAAGCTCCTCATCACTCTTAAGTATTTGATTTAAGAATTAAGTTAAACAATAAACTCTTACGCATTCAACCACATATTTCATTTTATTACTTCAATATTCTTTTTAAAATCACTCATAATTGCTTTAATCAGAATCAAATACTTCTTGTATCAATACTCACAATATTTTTAGTTAATTTTAACCAATCTTTTTGGATGATTACAAGTTCACGGACATTGATAATACTATGTAGTGGTTTGGTTTATGCTAATATTTTTGTAATCTAAGCTTTTTTTTTTTCATTATGTCAAACATATTCTAATTTGTCAAGTGATTTCTTTATTTAATATTTTGTCTATAAGCATTGCTTAAGTTAATGATATTTATATAATTCTACTTTATATATTCGACATTTTGAATTAATAATATTTTTTACAAATTAATTTTATAATAATAAACAAATAGTTTACAATAAAAAATGTCGATATATTATATACAAAACATTTTATTCAATATTATGGATTAAAAATGTAACAAATAGCATGTCGTGATATTATTAAAAATGTTACAAATAACATTTTGCTATATTATAAAAAACATAGTAAATAACATTTGGCTACGTTATAAAAAATGTAACTAATGCTATATAGCTACGAAGAAAAAAATGTAGCAAAAAATTATTTGCTACATTTTATTTTCATTGTCAATCATTTGGCTCCAAATTTTTTCCACCAATATTCGATTTTTAGCTATTTTTTGTAATGCATTTTGTAGCTAATATTTTTTCTTTACGATTTTTGAAAACGTCGCTTATAATTTTTTAGCTACGGGAAATTAGTGACTTTATGCAACGAAACAAAAACGTCACAAATAACTACATACAGGTAACGTTTTTGGAACAATTGGCTATGTTTTTTTTTTTTTTGTAGCCAATTGTCTACTTTGTTGTAGTGAATTATTTGATAATGGACTCATCAACTCCCCGTTACAATGCAAAATTATGATATAAACTAGTTCTTCTTGTTACTTGTGGATCGCATACACATATAGATAGAGGCTTGTTTTGGGGTTACTAGAGAATTTTTTGTTACCAACATCGACGGAGATTAGCTGCATAGCAACAAAACTTGAGTTCTATTTCAAGGTTCAGTAACTTAGAAGTTATCAGAGTACAGATGAACTTGATTGTAACAGAGATCATGGTTCAAACAAAATCATTGGAAAGAGTAACAGAGGCTTACAACTTTGGTGGGGAGAACTAGCTTACGTATTGCTTCTCAAGAAGGCTTGCACAAAATGCCAAGTCAAAGCGCTCCTCTGGAGGATCTCCAATGAAATCAAAAACTGCATCTGCGTTTAGGAAGTCCTCTTCAGCTGTGTAACTGTAACCAAATAATCCAGTGCTTAACTTGGTCACCAATGTATAGTGAAGAACAAAAAACAACTTTGAAATCAAAATTATAAGATATAAATTGAGTTAAATAAAAGTTAGACCAGAAGAGGAAACATAAAAATATGATTTAGACAGTGGCCAAGTAGTTTCCAGGCCTCAAATATGGCACATTGAGCATTATAAAACAAGGATTCTGACAGAAAGCTCATTCTTAGTTCGTGAGACGTTCCAAGTGTCTGAGATTATGTCTTACCTGATAACTTACTTCAAAAATAAAGCTCTTTAGAACTGGATTCGCTTCTTATTTGAAAGTTCAGAGAAGTATTTCGTGATGTCTCCAAGGAAATTAAGGGCAGGCGGTCAAACAATCTGCTGGTAAGAGTAACTTACCCGCTCTTTGTTACGATACACTTCATTCCAGCAGCTTTGGCAGCTGCAAGACCAATAGCACTATCCTCTATCACCACACAACTGCAGAGATGAGAAACATTTTACTTTAATCTTGAAAAAAATAACTATTTACTTGTACAGTAAATGCAAAGTATAGAGAAAGCTAAGAACGTAGCATTTGAGTTGTTATCAAATTGAAGCACACAAAATCACGAAAAACATGCATCATTCTGCATCGTATCTTATCTATGTTAAGCATATAATGCTAGCAGAAAGTTATTGTTACAATTTACAAAGTACAACGGTGTCTAGCACATGATGAGTACCTTGAAGGATCCACACCTAGTGTGCTGGCTGCTAATGTGTAGATGGCCTGTTTAAAACAAATAACAGGCTGTTATATATGAAAATGAATAATGAGGAAGAGCAACAGAAAATTTCATTCAGCTTTTTGCCACTAACGAAGAACAGTTTCTTCTTTTAGCAGCTGGACTTGTCTGATTTTAAGAGTGATGGCATACCAATTTTAAATTTTCACTTGGAAATAATTGACGATAATCTATGTACAAGTGGCAAGTAGTGTGTAAGAACAAAGAACTGGAGGGCAGGCATTTTGCATATTTTCAGATATCTCAACAGAAAACCAAGAGGTGATGCAGACTATACCGGGTCTGGCTTTTTTCGAGGCACCACATCTCCTGCAAAGATCTTGATCTTTTCTGCTCGATCAGGTCCTAGCAAAAATGAAACTATGGCAGACACCTGAAATCAATTGATATAGTTTGGCTACCACAATGAGAAGTGAATCAAAGAATCTGACCTGTAATCTCCAATATTATCAATGAACAAAGCCATAAACACAAGATTGTGGAAACTTGGTTATATGTCAAGAAATTTGAACATTTTAAAAAGGCTAATGCAAGAACAATATGCTTGGATCAAATTCGGTGATCAGTCTTTTCATTAATGTTTGTCAATAAGAGATGTGATGTACCAAAGACGATATACGAAAGCAAACATGCAAATTTAATAACCAAGAGAAAACGTGCAAATTTGATAACCATCTGTTAGTATTGATCACAAAACTGAAGAAATTGTACTGGATATAATAGTCGTGGAACCTGGTTATGCCTACCGCCTTCTCATTGGACGTGCTGCAGACAGCAACGGGGACACCTTTTCCCAATGCTTGATCAATAAGCCTGTATAAATTGGCAAGCCATGTGATTCTTTTTACCCCATTTATATTTGCAGAACATGCAATTGCTAAAAGGAAACCAAAACAATGTCTCTCCATATTATTACTCATTGACATAGGAGGGGAAACATAATGAGCTCAGGATTGCCAGTGGGAAACTAAAATGAGATATTATCTGCAATTTGAAATCGGCTCGACTATGAAGTCCACAAATCAAGTATATACCGAGAACAATACAAAGCTAGGTAACAGGTATCACTGGCAAGGGACTGTTGATTAACTGATTAGTCAGGACGAAAATTTTAATGAGTGATCAACCAGTGTGTTGGCTGAAGAGATGCAACCAAAGGAAGCTTGAATAATTAACCACAAGAATGAATGACAAGGAGTTCAAAATATGAACATATGATGCAAAAGACAAACTTGGCAACTCCAGGCCGAAGAGGTAGCAATTTCTTCTCTATAAGGGCCATAAACAACTCAGTCTTTCTTTTATGAAGTGAAACAATGAATTCCTTTCTTTCTTCTTCACCCTTTGGAGCCTTTTCAGGCCAACTGGTACGGTTAAAGTAGGCCGTCATCCTGCAAATAACAGAAATAACCCAATTCAAATATTACACTTTTATATGTTGCCTAGTGCTCCAAAGCACACATTCGCCTACTGTAGTTGCAGACAATTCGTTAAGACTTGTTGGAAAAATAATAGTCTGACAAATACTTAGGTACTATTGCGATAGAATTTTATATTTACCTCTTGCAATGAGACATTACATGACTATTTATAGAATTAAAGTCACTTGATGTAAGAACACAACGAAGGAAATAACTTCAATAAACACAATATAATTTGCATAACATTAAAAATTGACCAGTTTGTCTTTATTTCATGGTAATTCTCTTTAGCTGACTCCAAATGACTCAAAAGTTAGATTCATTTGAATCTAGAAACATATAACTGTAAAACAACTCTTAAATCACCCAATTCAATTAAACTCTGACTATTCAACTATTCCATCAAATTTGCTGAAGAGTTCCAAAAGTCAAATTTATTTCCATAAGATTGATCACTGATACAATATGAAACAGCTACACAGGGACTGATCAGAAAGATTTACCTTTCTTTCCCACCTCCAATTTTGAGCAAGTCGCCATACAAATCCACATCCCAAGTAACGCCTAATTCTTTCTGTTCAATCAACCAAATATGATATCAACACAGGAATCATAAACCGAATCATCAAGTTATTTTCACAAATTAGGGTATGGATATATTAGGACTAAATCAAAACCCGCCTCAACTACACAAATATTCAACAAGTTTATTCAATAGCAGCACTTTAACGAAGTAGCTACAAGATCCATAACCATAACAAACAAACATTACCACCACCAGCAGACAGCAAAAAGTAATCAAAGGCAACGAGCATTGCACACTACGTACTTCGTTAAAAGTATCATTGAAGGAGACCCTGTGCCCATCTTTCTCAGTATCAACAAGCACACCATCACAGTCAAACAATAGAGCAGCAGGTAGAAGAGAAGTCATGCAAATGACCCTGCTAGAAAAAACTCTTCTCTTGCTCATTGCCTTGGTACTCGCTGTAGTTCCAGGAACACATATCTTGGCACCCAACAGTGAAGAACATAAATTGTTCCTTTCATGGCGTCTAGAAAAGGGACTCTTCGTTTCAGAGAGCCGGGTTGTTGTTGAAGAAGAAGAAGAGGAAGAGGAAGAGGAAGAAGCAGAGAAAGGTGTAGCTAAGGAAAGAGAAATGATCGTTGAAGCCATGGCTAGAAAGCTCTCCTCTTTCCTTTACAAAGCGCAGATTTTTATAGTCTTTTTAACGGTCTTTTGGCTACCTAGTAACAGTTATCCAACATTTCCATTAGCGCCACAAGTGCTTCCTTTGTGCGTATTGCGTTATCGGATATCGAGTGCTCAATTGGGTTGGGTTTGTGTTAGGATTTTGGGTTTGGTTTTGGGTATCAAATTGTAAAAGCCCAAATGAAATCAAGTTCTCTGATTTTCAGTGGAAGAGTACAACAAAGGTACGAGGCATTGATTTCTTCTATGGAAGGACACTGAGCGAGTTCGGACTTCGGAGTTAGGGTGTATAACGATGAAGCGATTTTTCAAGCCAATAGAGAAGGATGGATCTGCGAAGAAGCCATCATTCTCATCCGGTGAAGTAGATGGTGAAAAGAAAGAGAAAGTTGTGTCTGAGTTGGAGGAGAACGGTGAGCCGAAGAAAGAACCGTTGAAGTTCGTCACTTGGAATGCTAATAGTTTACTTCTTCGTGCCAAGAACAACTGGAATGAGCTCTCCAAGTTTGTTTCTGGGCTTGATCCTGATGTCATTGCATTGCAGGTGATTGATCTCTCTGTCTCTCATGGAGTTTATATGTTGCCTTTTATCTTATGAAGAATCTGGTATGGAGGAAAATTTTCAGCTTCATCGAGCTTTTGGCGATATAGTGGTACTTTTTTTTTTTTGGTCTTCAAAGATGCATTCTTTATTTTTGGTAATATCAAAGTTGCATTCTTGTGTGTGAACGGAATTGAATTCCGGTTATTTGATCATGAAGGCCTGTATTGGACCTAGAGCTAGCTCCGATTGTATATTGGGATGGTAAGATGGTGCCTTTTGTGTTTTATGTTTGTTGTGCCACTTTCTTCATTGTTTTCGTCCCATGTTATATTTGGGCCAGTGTGTGCTTTTTGCATGAGAATGGAGATTAATCCGTCATTATGTTTCTGTCAACAAGTAATCCGACTTTAGTGTATCCTGGTTATTATGTAAGCAAGAAACTAGCTAACTGTGGCAGAAATGGTAGGAAGTAAGGATGCCTGCTGCTGGCTCAAAGGGTGCACCTAAAAACCCAGGAGAGATAAAAGATGACACAAGTTCTTCCCGTGACGAAAAGCAGGTATATAACTTATTCATATGATGAAATTTGAATTTCATTGACAAAATATCATGTGAACTTGTACCTAATTATGATTTCTGGCACAGTTTGGTCTTCCATTTTACCTTCGAAATATTGCATGCTTGACTGGATCTTGTTCTGACAGCAAAGGTTATTTTTGTAAGGAATGAATCTTCTATACTTGATACGTTTTCTTACTGACAAAGTTGGTCCCTTAAGGCATTTGATTTTGAAGAATAGTGTTATTGCTATAAAATTAAGGAAATCTAAATGCTTATCTTATTCAAATTTGATTTGAATTTAGTTGGGTCCTTCATCTTCTTAGTTGTTTGAATTTGGTTCTAAGCTCTATATGATTCTTTCCCATCTAAATCTTCTATCTCTAGATGTTTTCAGCGTTAAGATATTTGCAATGACTGTTCCGATTGAGCTAAAAAGTCATGTTATTGATCTATTTTTCACTGTGACTAAATCTTCTATTTCTCCATTTTTGACAAAGGGTTTGAAAGTTGTTCATCTCGTGTTATTTTGTTTATTGTTTGTATGTTATTTTGTTCTACTTTTCTTTTATTTCATAATATACTTTATTGATTATCATTTTAATTGATGCTGGCTCTTCTTATATGTTTTGCAAATGAGTGATATTTCAACCTTATCTGTGGTAAACCTTATCATGGGTTAACTTGCACAGGGCTCAACTAGCTTGCTACTTGATTGATAAAGATTTGTTTAAACTAATTCTTCCTACTTCTATCCATAAACAGCAAAAATTTCTTTCTACAGTTAAATTACTGTTATAGTTTCCATAATAAGAAACAGTCTAGAGATGAATTTGCTGATATTAACACAGTTCTTCTTTAGAAAATGCATTCCATTGTTACTTGATCTACTACCTGTGAAGAATAATGCATATTTTAATATGTAAAAGCTCAAGCTTTTGTTATTTTCTTTTGTTTTTGTGTTGGACCATGCAGATATTGACGCGTGCTCTTTCAACTCCACCATTTGCAAATTATCGAACTTGGTGGTCCCTTGCAGATTCCAAGTATGCAGGGACTGCACTGTTTGTGAAGAAGTGTTTTCAACCAATAAAGGTCACTTTTTCTCTCGATAAAACAGGTAGGTTGTCAATAATCCTTTCCTGTGTGATTGTAATTCGAGATGTTTCCCTCATATGGGTGCATTACTTGTTCAGCCGTTCACATCCCATCTTGACTACCATATTTACATTTTCTATCCTCTGACTCAAAATCTGCCCCATAAATTGGAACATATTTTGGGAATTAGCTATTCTAACTAATATGGATAAATTTTCAAAAGCAAACTTTGACTAACTTTACATCTAAGTTGATGAAGCATGCAAGGTGATTATATGTTTATTCCTCCCTATTGTCATCCCCTCTCCTGCTATGGAGATTGCAATTGTATTTAGATAACATAGGAATATTAAAAAAGAAAGAGATTTGTAGACAAAATAGTTCATTCAATTGCTGGATGACTTTGCTAACTGAGAGATTTGGCTGTATGGATGATTTGGTTGATTCCAAGTGGCTTGCGAGTCGCTTGATGCACTAGCAGCCTTTTTGTCTTCATCTGAGATCCTAATACTGGATAAATTGACTTGTTTTCTTTGAAAAAAAAAGCCTTAAATTTTACCCAAATGAATTAAAGCTTAAATAGGCACACATTAGAAATCCAGATATGTATGCTTTCTTTAACTTATTTTTATCTCGCTGATTTTATGTGTATGCCTGCATTTGGATATGTATAGCTTGGTTTCATTTTCTCTGTTCTGCAGAGTTCTATTTGGTGGCAGTGGCTTATTAACGTCCTTTTATTGCTAGCTTCAAAACATGAACCAGATGGTCGTGTAATTTTAGCTGAATTTGAGACATTTCGATTGTTAAATACATATGCACCAAACAATGGTTGGAAAGAGGAGGAAAATTCATTCCAAAGAAGAAGAAAGTGGGATAAAAGGATGCTCGAATTTGTTGTCCAGCCATCAGATAAGCCTCTTATTTGGTGCGGCGATCTAAATGTTAGGTCAGTATTCCTTTGGGTGAGAGGAGAGAATGTAATATCTATTCTTCCAAATCTAATGCTTGTTACATATTTGTTGAAGTTAAGAATCTGATTACTAATTGTTTGACCCAGTGTCCTTAGTAGCATATTGTTGTCTCATTCTTTGTACGTTAACATAATATAGTAGATTAAATTGGGGTCATGTTTCAAGACCCCTTAACCTTACAGTTTCTCTACATGGTCAAAAAACTTTTGCACAATTAAATGTTCTTAGCAATTGTAGTATATATGACCTTCACAATGCATCATTTTTGTAATATGCAGCCATGAAGAAATTGATGTAAGTCATCCAGAATTTTTCAGTGCAGCTAAGCTCAATGGTTATGTTCCTCCAAATAAAGAGGTAATTTTCATGTCTGGACGTGGTTATGGCATTCTTTATATACATATGTTTCATGACATGGATGATTTGAGTGCCTTATATTATGGAAAAATTATTAGCATGTGAGAGAGTGAGCTGATCCAATGAGAATGGTTGTTTCCTGCTTGGTGTTTGAAATAATTTAATGAGACCTCCTTGCGTGATGGTACAGAATCAAACTTTAACGTTTGGAAAGGGCTACAGAAGAATTGGGGGACCTAGGTAGTCTAAGAATTGATGTACTGAGTTCAGACTCTTCAGTTTTTGCAATGAAATGCTTGTTATGCTTTTGTGGGTGGTTATTACTTCTCCAGTGTTTTCTATGATACATGTGTTGTGGGTTCAAATCTGTACCTTTTACCCAAATGATCACTGACAAAGGAGGCATTTGCTTGATGTTAACATTCAGGACTGTGGACAGCCAGGCTTCACGTTGGGTGAGAGGAAACGCTTTGGTGCCATACTAAGAGAGTGCGTGATTGTTTTATTAACTTTGTATCTCTGATTTCAGTTTTCATCCAGGCTTCCGAAAACAGTTTATTAAGCTTCCCCAAGACTGAAAGCAGTCATGACAGCTTTTACTGACAAATATTTTGTAAAATCATGTTTTAGGGGTAAGCTGATAGATGCATATAGGCATTTGCACACGGAGAAGGATATGGAACGAGGCTTCTCATGGTCCGGTCACCCTATTGGAAAGTAAGGAACTGGCAAATATGGCTCAGCTTATATAAAAAACGTTGGCATAAATAGATAAAAAGGAACATGACCTTGGACATTTAGGATGATGAACTATATCCTTGATATGGCACCAGTTAACATCTTTAAGGAGCTACTTTGTCGTATTCCATACCCATTTCATTATATGTCTTGATGATTGGCTTGTGATTCAGGTATCGAGGGAAACGAATGCGAATTGACTATTTCATAGTTTCAGAGAAATTCAAGGAGAGGATCGTTGCATGCGAGATGCATGGCCGCGGGATTGAATTGGATGGTAATACTAACGTATACCATTTCCTGATACCAGTGGTTCTGTCTGTTAGTATTGCAAGTTCCGATTTTCTTTTTCTTTCATTAGAACTCTGTCGTTCCTTAGCTTTTAACCCATCCTGTTTTTCTCTTTGTGTCAACTTCCAGCAGAACTGCACAGGTTTTCTTACGAATCTTTGAATTGTAACAGGTTTCTATGGAAGTGACCATTGTCCTGTTTCCCTGGAACTCTCACCATCCTTTCCTGGTTCTAACCAAAGCTAATTCTCTGTCAGAACTACTAATGAATGTCTAGTCTGTGAATGTATGATTCAGTTACACTCATTTTGTGAAGATTCCAGTTAGAACTTTATTATAGCTAATGAATGGAACTTTCTGCCTTGAGATTCTTTATTTTTCTAATGGGAGAAACATAATTTGTATAGTCTTATTTGACCATGTTTGATATTTGTCAGGGTTGGCAAATTGACTCGGCCTGAATCAATGGGCAAAAGCCCAATTTTACCGGCTTTGGGCCCGGCTCAGGAGGGTAGGCCCGAATTCCAATTCGGCCACTTTATTTTGACCAAAAGCCCCATTTTAATCTTCTTACTTCAATGTTACATCTTTTTTTTTTTTGCCATATGCAAATAAAAGGTTAATATTTGCATCTTACATTAGAATTTTTTAATTCTTAAAGGTAGATTGTTATGATAATTAACATTCGTATGCAAGTTTATATTGATTATTAGTACAAAAATATTAAATAGATATTTAGAAGCAGTCTCTTTATTAGTTAGGGATAAGACTGCATATTATTAGACCTTCTCAGATTTCGCGTGTCAGCAAAATTTTTACTTGATTGTTGTTGTTGTACATATTAAATAGATAAATGTAATAATAAATATGAATCCTATGTAGGCACTATTTATGTTGGACATAATCTTATATAAGAAGTAAATAAATAAATAAATACTACAAATTTAAGTACCACAGATATAACATGAATTAGGGTTATCAAAAGGACTAAAAAATTATACCCTACAATATTAAAGTTTTTAAATATTTTGTTTTTAGATTTAAGTTTGACATTTTAGTTCAGGATTAATTTAAAATTAAAAGTTAGATTTCAAATTAGGTTGAAACTTAAACTAAAAATAAAATAATGATATTTTATTTAAAATTCAATTGAGTTTTGGATTAAAACAAGTTAGTCAAACTTAATTTGATGTTTAACCTTATTAGTATAAATGATAATTGCTATTATTATAAGTTTGATTTAATGTATGTACAACTCTTTAGGGGGTGGTCGAGTTGATAGAGTGGAAGGTCATGAGGTCAAAAAGTTCTGTGTTCGACTTCCTCTACTTATGTTCTTTCGATCGAGCATGTCGTACAGGACTTGTCTAGTGCGGATTACCCGGTTGATGTAAT
This sequence comes from Erythroxylum subrotundum, assembly GCA_027563845.1. Taxonomy (NCBI): domain Eukaryota; kingdom Viridiplantae; phylum Streptophyta; class Magnoliopsida; order Malpighiales; family Erythroxylaceae; genus Erythroxylum; species Erythroxylum subrotundum. Next base: position 18,989,847 of record JAOQMQ010000007.1, read on the forward strand.
TTGCAGGTTATTGTGTCAATTCAGAGATTTATTTAGTGCGCATCCAAAGGGTAGTGACTGCGAATTCCTTCATTTCAAAACAGAAGTATGTATAGTTTAATACAGTGCATTTTTTTAATCTACTTTTTAATGGACTAATCCATATGGATTTCTTTACATTATACCTCATACAACATGTATGAAAGATAAGGAGCCATTTTTTATTTGGTCTCTTTGGAGGTTGCACTTGGGATGGAATTTAACCATCCGGTGAAATTGGAATCTCCAAGTTTATAAATCTATAATAACTAATGATAAAAAAAAACTTTACTGATTTGACTGATTCAACCATAAAAATTTTGAACATTTTAACTTTTTGTTTAGTTTATTTAATAATAGACCAATTTATTAAATAAATTTTCATTTAATAATTATTTTTTATTTAAACTTCAAATTCTTTAATAGGTAAGAATAATATCTTTCAGTTATATTTCAAATTATTTAATTTTATTTAATCTTTAACTGATTTTTTAACAGTCTAATATCAGTTGAACCTTTTAAACTTTAAACTTCTTATATTTTAGGTTTAATTTCTGATCCAGTTTTTGAAACAATGATAATAACCCTCATGGATGTCAATGGGCTGGGCAGGTGCGGGCCTTGGTTGAATGGTCAGCAGACCGGCCCGGTCCATCTTTATTTTTTTTAAATTACAAAAACAATGTCGGTTTTGTTGTTTCAGTCGAGCCACAGGCCGACCGGTGTTCAGCTCGACCTGTGGCCCAGTTGGGCCGAACCAATTTGGCCAGTGACCTGATCAACTCGGACCAAAATTGACATCTCTAATAACCCTAGACTCACTCGTTAATAAAAAAAAATCCAATCATCATAATTAATTATTAATTGTAGTCAGATGAGTAATTTTTTAATAAAATAAAGGAAAAATTGATATTTGTAGTTGAAGAAGAAATGAAAATTTTATGTCTTTTTTTTTAAATTTTTCTGAAAGATAAAGTTATAAATTATACATAATTGTGGTCCAAATGGAAACAAAAATAACTTTTTTCTTTTACCTTCTCTAAGAAATAAAAAACAAATACAAAATGCCACGCAACTTGGATCCACCAAGGCCTTAAATTTGACAAGGAGACCACTCGAATTTGGATATGACAGAGACCGAATAATTTTAATCTAAGGGACCTTCTTTTTAAAACCCAAAAAATGACAAACCACTGTTTTCTCTAATAATTGGCTTATAAAGTATAAACCTTGTCTTTTGTTGTTTTGAAAGACTACACTATTCCTCCCTTTCTTTCACATCAATCTCATTTTACTTGCTAAATTTGTATATTTATTAATTAAAGAAAATTGAAATGTCTTTAGTATTAATTAATTAATTTTTTTAAATTTTATATGGTTCATTCAGAAACAACCTCTCTACTAATTAAAAATATGGCTATGTACTACTAGATATTTTCAGACCTTACGTACTAATGAAATTTCTATTGTGTTGTTGTTGTCGGTATTGTTAAATGTATGGATTTATTTTTTAAGGTTTTAACAAAAGAAATATTTGTTTATATAGCTATTATGATAAATATAAATTATTAATTAATATATAATAAAAATAAAAGCTTATTTATACATAAATAAGTTTGGTATAAAAGTTGTTTCTATAAATGTTAAATCTTTATTTAAATTTTGATAAAATATTTGCATTGACAATTAAGATTAATTGCTTAAAATTAAGTTGGAACTTTATAAAAAATAAAAAGGAAAGTCAATATGTCAAAGACATTTTAAAAATGTTATTTTATTTAATTAAATTCCTATAATTATTTATATGGAAAATTTATCTATTAATAAATTATATTAAAATAATTTAATAAAATTTTAAAAATATTATTAAAAGTTTACACATAATCGCACCGCCGTCGTTGCTGGCGGTTCCGCCGCTGCTTAGATCATTCCTGTGGGCCTTGGTTAACGGTGGCCCACCACACATCTGATTCCCAGAACGGCCAATCAACTCTTTATTTTCTTTAATTTTATTTCTTTTTTATCGCATATTATTTCCTCTGGTACTTACGATCCCTGCGAACAGGGACTTGACGTGTCACTCTCTGGTTGGTTATCCCGTGGGCTCCGGTTGACTGCAGTCAAAAGTCAATGACTAAGGTGAAAATTTAGCAACCTGTAGGGATACTACATAAGAAAAATCTAAAGTACAAGGGCAAAATGATAAATATAGAGAAAGGGCTGAACTGAAAGAACACATTAATTCGCACCCAATCCCATTTGGGAAGAATTTGGACAAGAAAGAATGGCGGAAGCTGTAAATATATGACAAAACCGCTGTCATTTCCGTAGTCTTCTCCCAAACCCAGAACAAAAACCCCACTACAGAGTCACTTACAAGACCACTCTGCCTCTTGAAGTTTTTTTTAACCTCTCTGTAATAAACAGAGCATACAAATACGAATACAGACACAGACCAAACCAAACAAAAACACAATCTGAAATTGAAACTGATAATGGAAAAGTAGAAATGAATCAGAGTATCTGAAAAGTCTTTTCTTTTCTCTTCTTCTTCTTCTTCTTCACTTCTCTGTTACTCTGTTTTTTCTCTCTCTCTTCCTGAAAATGGAGTTTGTGTGTGAGAGAGAGGAAATAGGAGTTTGAATCTCTGCTTCTAGATGGCCACTTCCGGCGGGTTACCGACAGAGGTGACGTCGCAGGAGGTGTTTCAGTGGCTGAAAAACCTACCTTTGGCGCCCGAGTACCACCCAACTCTGGCGGAATTTCAAGATCCAATTGGCTACATTTTCAAGATCGAGAAAGAAGCTTCCAAGTACGGAATCTGCAAAATCGTGCCTCCGGTTCTCGCGGCTACCAAGAAGACTGCAATTGCTAACCTCAACCGTTCACTTGCGGCGAGGAATGGGTCCTCTGACTCGAAATCGTCACCCACATTCACGACTCGGCAGCAGCAGATCGGTTTCTGCCCCAGGAAGCCGAGGCCAGTTCAAAAACCAGTTTGGCAGAGTGGTGACTGCTATACTTTTCAGGAATTTGAAGCTAAAGCCAAAGCATTTGAGAGAAATTACCTGAAGAAATGGTCCAGGAAAGTTCTCTCTCCTCTGGAGATCGAAACCCTATACTGGAAAGCTACTGTCGATAAGCCCTTTTCCGTTGAGTATGCAAACGACATGCCGGGGTCAGCTTTTTCGGTGAATAAAAGTAGAGAAGGAGGTTTGGGAGAGGGATTGACTGTTGGAGAAACAGAGTGGAATATGCGAAGTGTCTCGAGGGCAAAAGGGTCATTGTTGAGGTTCATGAAGGAGGAGATACCTGGGGTTACTTCTCCCATGTTGTATATAGCTATGATGTTTAGTTGGTTTGCGTGGCATGTGGAGGACCATGATTTGCACAGCTTGAATTACTTGCATACAGGCGCTGGTAAAACTTGGTATGGCGTGCCTAAAGAGGCTGCGGTTGCATTTGAGGAAGTAGTTCGAGTTCATGGGTATGGAGAAGAGATCAATCCGCTTGGTGAGTGTGTAATCCCATAATTTGATGATTCATTGCTAGCCTCCCCTGTTTTTCGGTTTCCCCTGGTTTACTAAAACGTCGATGTTGATACAATTCATGGGGTGTTTAGAGATGTTTTTGATTGTAATGGTGATAACTGAACCAGTCTGGATTACTGGTATGCTCTTTTAGATCCGTGGTTGAACAATGTGAATTGCACGAGTAGTGGGGATGAGTCATTGTTATAGATACCTTAAGGTATATATTGGACTCACTACTGAATTCTTACGATCGAACTTTTGGGGTGGAGTATATATTGAGTAGATATCTGGACACTTCTTCTGCAGGGGTTAGTATTATTTTGTGAATTGCGAGAAAAATGTGGGGCATTTCTTTTATATCCTATGATACCTTTTCCTGTTTGATTTAGTATATGGGCAAATTTTAGGGTCTGCAGTTAAGTTTAGGGTCTGCAGTTAAGTTTAGGGTCCAGACCCAAAACTTAATTGTCTATAATTATATCTCTAGTTACTACAATAGCTACTGAAGTGTATCTCAACTCAGCAGGGAGCGACTTAATTGTTTCTAGTTACTACAATAGCTACTGAACTGTATCTCAACTCAGCAGTGAGTTCTTCCACCAAGGGTACGGTTGTGTCGGCTTATCCACCTCCGACCATAAACCTAGTTATCCAAAAAAAAGAAGGAAAACTATGGTAGCCACTTTGGCTGTCATTTGTTGACTTATAGTGAATTGATATAAGCTTAAGGAGGAGCCCTCGTTCTGCATGCTCATTTTCTCAGTGGACAACTTTCTTAGTTAAAGAATTTATCGCTGCTTGTCCTTTTCTATTTCACAAATTACTATTTTTGAATCTAGTTATTGATTGTGATTGGCTTTTTGTAGCATGCCTTGTACTGCTAGTACTTTGTTAGGTATTAGTGTGTCTGATACATAATATCGGAAATTTTTTTTTTGGCTCTGTTGCTCCGGTTTAACTATATAAAAACATGATTGTTGACTTCATTTTTGCTACAACATAAACAACTAACTGTAGCTTTTGCTTGCTTTCCAGTTACATTTGCTGTTCTTGGTGAGAAGACTACAGTTATGTCACCCGAAGTATTTATTAGTGCAGGTGTACCTTGCTGCAGGTGCTTTTTCCTTTCTGTTTATTCGGCTTCTTTGTACTGTCTTCTAGTTTCTGCTAACTTGACATTGTTGTAATTAGTCTGTAATGCACTCAATATAGTTCTTGAAAATATGACACTGTTGGTTTGAACTCACATTCATGTGATATGATAGGGATAGTTGAATATGGGACGAAAGGGATACGTATTCATTGACGATGAGATTACAGAGATTTATAATTTCATGCTAAGATCTCTCTTTGCTTTCTGTGGGTGGCAATGTGGTTAAACATGAATATGATCTTTGTACTTGAGTGTCTACGTAGTCTAACCATTGCATCTATTCAATCAGGTTGGTTCAAAATGCTGGGGAGTTTGTTGTAACCTTCCCCAGAGCCTATCATTCAGGGTTCAGTCATGGTAATACCTATATCTGCCAGTTTATTTTCTTCTTTTGAGACATTGGAGACCTTTTGTTATTTTTATTGCATTTTCTAACTAATGTAGATGCTTATTTGTCAATGATTTTTAACTTTCAGGATTTAATTGTGGTGAGGCGGCTAATATTGCAACACCTGAATGGTTGAGGGTTGCTAAAGAAGCTGCTATTCGAAGAGCTTCAATTAATTACCCGCCCATGGTGTCTCATTTCCAGTTACTTTATGATCTTGCTCTAGAATTTTGTACAAGGTATATAGTTTATCAATATTTTTGCTTTATTTGAATGATGAATCCATTGTTTGTTAGCATTTTCACGTTTCTTTTTATTATCGAATTAGCAATAACATTCTGTTTAAGACTTGTTGATTTGCAATTGCAAGGCGTCCCCCCTTTTGTAGTTAGATCTTGTTTTCTGGCTAAAATTTTGTACAGATTGTTTAAAATCTAGTCATATGTAGTCAAATTTGAAATCCATTATAGTCCAGCTGATTGCATAACTTTTTGTTGGATTGAAATTTCTATTCTACCTTTGTGAAAGATATCAGGTAAGTGTGATGAGCGTTTGTGATTGTGTCACATTTTTAGTTCCTTCTGTTGTGCTGTTTTTCACATGATGTTTCAATTAATTTTGCATTTTAACTTGACTCAAAAAAAGAAAAGTTCCTATTGGAGCTTGTTTAAAATGCATAAGCTTTCGGCAGAACTCCTAGTCTGGATACTTGCACATTCAAAGTTGCTGCAGTTCTGTTTGATTCTAAACCAACAATGCTTATTTCTGGTTTTCACCTTGCAGACCATCTGCAAGTATCAATCTAAAGCCTCGGAGTTCTAGACTCAAAGATAAGCAAAAGGGTGAAGGTGAAACACTGGTTAAAGAACTATTTGCAAAGAATGTTATTCAGAACAATGAGCTGCTTCATATTCTTGGAAAAGGATCTTCTGTTGTGCTGCTTCCCCAAACTGCTTCAGATATTTCTGTTTGTTCAAAATTACGTGTTGGGTCACAGTTAAGGTTGAACCCCTCCTTTGGGTTATACAGTCGCAAGAATTTTGTTAAATCCACAAAAGGTTCAGTTTCTGATGAAATCGTATCTGATAGTGATCATGGAATGAGTCAAGTAAAAGGATTTTTTTCCTTGAAAGCAAAGATTGCTTCTTTGTACGAAAGGAGCAACTTTTCCTTGTCAGATGACAGGGGCAATAGTGAGACATACACTACCAATGGAGACAATGAAAGAGAAAGTGCGGTCCATGGTGATAAGTTGTTGGATCAGAGACTGTTTTCATGTGTCACTTGTGGAATCTTGAGCTTTGACTGTGTTGCTGTTATCCAACCAAGAGAAGCAGCTGCTAGATACCTCATGTCAGCTGATTGTAGTTTCTTTAATGATTGGATTGTTGGTTCTCGAGTAAATAGGGATGGGCTTGCTTTTGCCGGTGATAATCCAAAAGCTTTTGAGAATAAATCCTTGACAAGTAGGTTACATGGAGAATCTTCTTATTTTTCTTACCTTTGTATCATGTTTAAACACTATACAGTCTGTTGGTAGCAATTACAAAATTTTACTATACTGATTTTGCATTAGTTGATTGAGAAGATGTTTTGCATTTCTTTTAAGGACATTAAAGGTCCTCAACAACACTATTTTTGATGATATTCAAACTTACTGGGTTCCTGCATTATTCATTTTTGAACCTATTTGGCAAGGGCAGTGATGGTGCAAGGGCGCTGTTCTCATTAAACTACTTGATGAGATTGACTACTCTTGTATTATTTTAGTGTTTTTACCCATGCCACACATATCGTACTGTTAAGAAACATTTCTTTGTTTCCTTCCCATTGTAGATTCTGTGTCCTTTTGAGTGATTTCCTTACTGGCACTGGTTTTGAGCACATTTTTTGCCCTGAAAATTCCAGGATTGGTAGAAAAGAATGCAGCAGATGGTTTATTTAATGTTCCCCTTCAGTCTACTAATGGCCAAGTTCAGATGGTAAATCAAAGTATTGGAGTGCCTTCTGCTTCTGCAACACGGAAAGAGGCTTCTTCACTTGGCCTTTTAGCTTTGAATTATGCAAACTCTTCGGACTCAGAGGAAGATCAGAATGAGATAGATGTTTCTAAAGATGGTGATATAGTTAACAGGATGCCTTATTCATCAGAAAGTAAATATCATGGTCAAAATTCAACTCTGACTTCTGTTAAGCGAGAGTTTATTGATTTTGCCACTGATAGTATACCTCCATCCCATTCTAGAGTTGATTATGAGGATGAGGTTGCCTTGAAAACTCATGATTGCCATGCTGATCATAGACTCACCAAATTTTGGGATATAAGTGACCAGACTCCAGAGTTTTCTGTTGAGTCTGAAACCAATAGTGCTGCTTGCAGGGAAACAAATGTTTTGGAGGGCAAGCTAGAAGATTCCTTAGTAATGCCACATAAAAAGGCAAATTGTATCCCGGTGGTCTTTGATGCTGAAAAAGCAAAGTTTAACTCAGTTGTTGCACCAACAGAGCATGCAGATCCATCATTTGGTCAAAGATCTGATGAAGACTCTTCTCGAATGCATGTTTTCTGCCTTCAACATGCTGTAGAAGTGGAACAGCAACTCCGTCCAATTGGAGGAGTGCATATATTGCTTCTCTGCCATCCAGGTGTGTTGCGATATTATGATCTCATATTTCATATATAAAATAAATGTCATTTCGTTTTTTGTGGCCTCTTTTAATTTGCCTTTAACGGATAATGAGTAGTGAAGTATGACTGGTTTAAATAACATAGTGGATTATTGGTAATTTTTGTTATTTAATTGGATGAACATTGTTTGTTTTTCTCCAAACTATATTATCCTAGTTTCTGTTGTTTATGCTATTCAATACATGGGGTTTGCCAAAAACATTTTCAGAGTATCCCAGGATAGAAGCTGAAGCAAAATCGGTGTCAGAAGAACTGGGAATTGATTATCTTTGGAGTGAGAGCAATTTTACAGATGCCACTAGAGATGATGAAGAGAGGATACAATTAGCTTTGGATAGTGAAGATGCCACACCAGGGAATGGGGATTGGGCTGCAAAGTTGGGGATTAATCTCTTTTATAGTGCGAACCTCAGTCGTTCTCCTCTTTACAGTAAACAGATGCCATACAATTCTGTCATATATAATGCTTTTGGCCGAACTTCTCCAGTTGGCTCTCTCTCAAAGTCTAATATTAATGGAAGGAGGCCTGGCAAGCAGAAAAAAGTGGTGGCTGGGAAATGGTGTGGAAAAGTTTGGATGTCAAATCAAGTTCATCCTCTTCTGGCAAAATGGGATTGTGAAGCACAAGATCAAGAACATGAACAGGAAAGGAATTTCCATGGGTGGGCTATATCTGATGAAAAGTTTGAAAAGAATCCACGAAGCACCAACAGAAAAGAAACCAATTCAGTCATTAGAAAGTACCGGAGGAAGCGGAAAATGAGAGCAGAGAGCAGGTCTATTAAGAAAGGGAAATATATGGAGACTGAAGCTGTAGCTTCAGATGATTCAATGGAGGATAATCCTGATAAGAAGCATTCAATGATTCATAGTTGGAACAAGAGAAAGTACATGGAGAGAGAAGTTTCATATGATTCATTGGATGATATTTCTGATCGGTACTTGGGTAAATTTCATAGAAGTAAGCAGGCCAAATCTATTGAAAGAGATGATAGTGTTTCAGAAGATTCGTTGGAAGATAACTCTCAGCAACAATTCAGTAGAACTCTTAGAAGCAAGCAAACTAAACCTGCTGGGATGAAGATGGCAGTTTCTTGTGGTTTAGTGGAGAACAATTATCACAAGCCACATAGGAAATTTGCTAGGAGCAAGCTAGAAAAATGTGTGAAGGCAGGTGAAATTTCCGATGATTCACAGGAAGATTATAGTGGTCAGTGGGAGGAGAGGATCTCCAGAAATATGCATACACCACATTTTGAGACTGAAGATGCATTATCAGATGATTCACTTGAGGAGAGTTCTCATAGGCTTCATGTGAGGGCTTCCAGAAGAAAACAAGCCGATTATATGGATAGAGAAACTGTGATTTCAGATGATTCTAAGGAGAATAGTTCCCATTGGCAGAACAGAAGATTTTCCAAAGGTACACAAGCCAAATATACTGAGAGAGAAGATGTTGCATCAGATGATTTACTGGAGGAAAGAAATTATCAGCAGCTCAAGAGGTTCTCCAAGAGCAAGCGAGCTAAAGTTCTTGAGATGGAAGATGTGATATCAGATGATTCTCTGGGAAACAATATGCATCAACAGAGGAAAAGGATTCTAAAAAATAGGCTAGCCAAATTTATTGAGAGGGAACATTCAGTTTCTGATGAGTCGGCAGAAGAGAATACTAACCAGTTGTTTAGAACAGCTTCTAGAAGCAAAAAGGTGAAGTTTGTTGCAAGGGAAGATGCAGTCTCAGATGATTTTCTAGTGGATGATACTCGTGAGCAGCCTAGGAGGATCCCAAGAAGTAAGAAGGCCAAACTCATTGAGAGGGAAACTGTAGTTTCAGATGATCTGCAGGAGGATAACAATCAACGGCAGCTTAGGAAAACTCCTAGAGGTAAGCGAGCCAGCCTGATTGAGAGAGATGATGCAGCATCTGATGATTTGTTGGAGGAAAATTCAGAGAAGCCGTCCAGCCGGATTCTTAGAAGCAAGCAGAACAAGCAGTTGACTCTTCGCCAGATGAAACTGGAAACTTCTCAGCTGATGAAGCAAGGAATGTCTCGGTTAACAAAGAAAGATACCCCTAAATCAATCAAACAAGAGAGGCAAGCAAAACAATGGACATCACGGATTCGAGATGCTAGAAATAACAATTCTAGACAGATTAATCCTCAAGTTGAGGAGGAGCTTGAAGGAGGACCTAGTACGCGCCTCAGGCAAAGACCTTCAAAGTCAAAAAAGTCAGACACAAACCTAAAAGAGAAGCAGCAAAAGACCAAGAAAAATGTAAAGTGTGCTTCAGTTGTGAAGGCTCCAGCTGGCCGCAAGAATCGCAAAGTCAAGGGTGAAGGAGAAGAATATCAGTGTGATATTGAGGGATGTGCCATGAGCTTTCGCACAAAACAAGAGCTTGCAGTGCATAAAAGGAACATTTGCCCTGTCAAGGGGTGTGGGAAGAAGTTCTTCTCCCACAAATATCTAGTGCAGCACCGTCGAGTCCACTTGGATGACCGCCCCCTTAAGTGCCCCTGGAAGGGCTGTAAGATGACATTCAAGTGGGCATGGGCTCGGACTGAACACATTAGGGTTCACACTGGTGATCGTCCTTACGTATGTGCTGAGGAAGGATGTGGACAGACATTCAGATTTGTGTCGGACTTCAGTCGCCACAAGCGGAAGACTGGTCACTCTGTAAAAAAAGGCAGGGGGTGATTCCTTACAAGGAAAAACCATGTATTTAACATTGCTAATGAGACTCTTTGTCCTGTTGACAGGGTAGAACTAGGGCTAAAGATAGTGACAGGATTTCCCTGTAACTGTAATTCAGAGTAACCAAGTTGATTGGCTTTTGCACCGGCGGCCTTAATTGGGTCTTGCAAATCACTGAAAGTTGAGCAATTGATTGAACATTCAAACTGATTGATAATTTTACAATGAATGTCAATGCTAATTCTTATTTCAAGGTGAGACCTTGGAGTGCTTGATATTTGTAAAGACTTCTGCAATTTAGTATCTGCAGGATAGTACGCAGTTGGAGAAGAATTTCTAAGTTGCGTTGCATGCTTTGTCTTACATCGTGTGTGTATTTGGTGGGGATGGCATTTTTGCCGCTCAATTTGGAGTTAACGGATAAATTTTGAATTGATAGTAAGGCATTAATGGCATGAGTATAGTACTGTACTAGCCAAAAAATAGTTTGTTAAATAGTGATTTTGTACAGGTCTTTAATACCGATTGATACCAATCGTTTTGGCTGGTATTGGTCGGTGGTGTTTAAAATACAAGTTTTATATTTAGACTAACCTACAACTTTTCATCTAAAACTTTTTTTAAAAAAAAAAACTTTATCTTTTCGCTGTTGCTCTTCATCGTGCTCCTCTTTTCTTCTTAATTTCCCTTTTTTTTTTTTCTCTCTCTCTCTCTCTACCCTCTTCTTTGTGAGGTCTCATCTTTATTGTTGGTTATCCTCTGCCACTCGGTGGTGTGTAGCATCTGTGGAAGCAAATGGTCTCATCATAGTGGCATCATTAGATTTGGACTTTAGATCTGAGAAGGAAGATGGTGATTCAACGGAGATAGATGAATTGTGGGCATCGGAATGGTTACTTAAGTAACCACTAATTGGTTTATATGTCTGAGTATAATTATGGAGGTGGACAACTTGATCTCATTAATTCATTGTTCCCTAGACTTAACTTCAATCCACTTTAATATAGAAACATTCGGCCTCGTCAATTAAATTACCCTCACAATTGTTGTTGGCCAGGCCTGATATCAAAGACCCTTCCTAGAAATTGAGCAAACTGGCTAAGACAAGGTTACATTCCATGGCTGATCGTGGTGGAGTGGTGGAAAGAAGTATGGAGCAACGCCTACAAGAGCTGGAACATAAATTTAAACAGATGAATGATGAATTTGCTATTCAATTGAGCAGAAAATGGATTAGTTATTATTGTCTGTTCAACAATTGGCTAACAACAAAGGATCCAATGAGATTGGAGGGGGCTCAACCTCAGCTGTCTCTTCAAAGGGGATCTTACCCACACCAAATAGACAACCATCACAGGCCAATCCAAACCCTGCAATTCTATTAGAGCCATACCTAACCAGGGTGTACAGTTCATGGAAGTGAATCGGGTAAAGCCCAAGATTGCCCATTTTGATGGAACTAGTACTAGACTATGGATCTGGAAATGTTGCCGTTATTTCCAATTTTTTTGGATTCTTGAGGAGGCAAAAGTTGAAATGGTTGCGCTCTATTTTGAAGGCAAGGTGGAGAGATGGTTCGAAAACTATCTAGCGGGATGAGAGGAGATTACTTAGGCTGAATTGTCCACGACATTGTTAAACAAATTTGAGAAGCAGAACTTTGGAATTATTATCGCAACATTTAATAATTTGAAACAAACTGGCAGTGTGTCTTGAGTATATTGAATCCTTTGATGAATTGCGGGCTTGCCTAATTGAATTGTGACCACACTTACATGAGGATCATTTTACTCACAACTTTATTGGAGGATTGAAAGATGAAATTAAACACGCACTAATTATCATCAACACACATACTTTAGATGAAACTTATTATTTGGTGGAGCAAGAAGAGCTCAAGTTGGATGCTACTATTCAGAAGATTAAATCCTGTTATTTCATAATAGGGGTTATCAATGCTAAGAACTCTACAAACAAAAAAGTGGAAAATCCAAATTCGGGGACACAATATGAGTTCAAAAAAGGGAAATGCTACAAATCTGGAGATAGATTTTTCCTTGGACATCAAAGCAAGCCTAAGGCTTTACATGCACTAGAAACAGAAGACAGTGCTGATGCTGAAATTGCAGCTGACTGTGGAGCGCAGATAAAGGAGATAATTCAAGGAGAGACTAAAGATGTTACATTGCATGCAATAATTGGATACAACACCCCAAGCACTATCGGAGTCAAAGGCTCATATGTACGTAACCGTTGATCATATTGATTGATACTGGTGCTACCTATAGTTTCGTAGACCTGAGGGCCATTCAAGACACTCCTATGGAACTACCCCTATTTTTCCTTTATTAGTGACTATGGAAAATGAAAACAGAACTGTTTCTAGGTTGGTGTATGAGACTTCGACTTGGAAAATGCAGGGAAATGAATTTACATTTAATGTCAAATCATTAAAATTGGTGGGATGTGATATGGTGTTGGGAGTTGACTGGTTGAAAACTATGAGTCCTATTACTTTTGATTATAACAGCCTTACATTGAGTTTTGAAGGGAGGAGTACTCCTATTGGCTTAAAGGGATTGATGAAACTGCTACCATTAAGATGGTTGGTACTGAATTGATAGATAGAATGTTGAAAAAGGGAGAAATGGAATGATAGCCCATGTTAACTCTATTGAATCAAAACCTTTAAAACATACCATTTCGGAACCAATACAATAGCTAGTTGACACCTACACCGATCTTTTCAAAGAACCAAAGACATTGCCACCCTAAAGAACCCTTGACCACAAAATTCCATTCAAACCTGAAAGCTAACTAGTGAATTTGAGGCCTTATCGATACCTTTATTACCAAAAAACCAAGATTGAGAGGTAGATAAAAGAATGTTACAAAACTACATCATCCAACCTAGCCAAAGTCCTTTTACTTCCCCAGTTTTACTTGTAAAAAAGAAAGATGGAATAATGAGAATGTGTGTGTATTATAGGAAGCTAAATGACATGACAATCAAAGATAAATTTCCCATACCCATAATTGATGACCTACTAGATGAGTTACATGGAGCTACAATTTTCACAAAACTTGATCTTAGATTAGGCTATCTCAAATCAGATTGAATGTGGAGGATATCCCTAAAACTGCCTTTAGGACTCACTAAGGCCACCATGAGTTTCTAGTGATGCCTTTTGACTTAACCAATGCACTAGCCACATTCCAATCCTTAATGAATGAAGTTTTAGCCCCTTTCCTCAAGTTGTTTGTCCTAATCTTCTTTGATTACATTCTTAACTATAGTAAGGATTTGAAGGAGCAAAAAACTCATTTACCTTATGTGTTTGAAGAGTTGAGGAAAAACAAGTTGTATGTTAAAGTCAATAAGTGCATATTTGGACAAACTCGTGTGGAGTACCTAGGGCATATAATTTCTAAAGATAGAGTTTCCACTGACCCTGAAAAAATTGAAACAATGATTAGTTGGCCAATTCCTACCAACATCAAGTCCATAAGAGGTTTCCTAGGCCTTACAAGGTACTATAAAAAATTTATAAAGGGGTATGGCCAAATCAGTAAACCCTGACCAATTTACTCAAAAAAGACTCTTTCCAGTGGAGTGGAGAAGCTACAGAGGCCTTCAATACACTAAAGGTCATGACAGAGACTCTAGTATTAACACTGCCAGATTTTACTCAACCTTTTGTCTTGGAGACAGACGCAAGCAATATAGGCATTGGGGCAGTTTTAATTTAGAATCCTAGGCCCATTGCTTTTATGAGTAAAGCCTTGGGAGTTAGAAATAAGGATTTATCCATTTATAAGAAGGAATTTCTTGCCCTCCTCATGGCTGTAGCAAAATGGAGACATTATTTGGAGCCAAGTCAATTTATCATAAAAATTGACCATGAAAGTCTTAAATATTTATTGAATCGAAAAATCACTAATCCTATACAGAAAAAAGGATTGCCAAAGCTTCTAGGGTTTTACAAGATCCAGTATAAGAAGGGAAGAGAGAATTGAGTAGCAGATGCATTATCCAGGAGGTGGGAAGAACCTGGGGGGCAACTTGCAGCTATAATAGTGATTACTCCTACCTGGCAGACTAAAGTAAAAGAAAGTTATCAATCTGATCCAGAGATGATTAAGTTAATACAAGAATTGAAAACATAAGTAAAGCCATCTCAAAAGTATAGCTGGGATAAGGAGTTTCTAAAATACAAAGAAAAATTATTGTGGGTTACTTTGGAACCTTAAGGAGACAACCCATAAGCAGCATTCATGGGAATTTCATTAGTGGTCATTCTGGTATAATGGGAACTTATTAGAGGATGAAGTCAATGTTTTACAGGAAATGATTGCATAGATATGTTGAAAAGGTGGTTAAGGCGTGTGATGTGTGCCAAAGAAACAAGGTAGAACATATGGGCTTACTAGGATTTTGTTACAACCATTACCAATTCGTAAAGCTGCTTGGAGAGATATCAGTATGAACTTCATTGAGGGTCTTCCTAAATCTGAAGGAAAAGATGTAATTTAGGTAGTGGTCGACAGATTAACTAAAGGAGCACATTTTATAGCACTAGCATATTCTATTACAGCACCAACAGTAGCAAGGGAATTTATAAAGAACATTTATAAACTTCATGGATTACCTAGGAGTATAGTGAGTGACAAGGACAGAGTATTCACCAATAATTTTTGGCAGGCCTTATTCAAATCCCTGGAAGTCTCATTGAAGCTTAGCATATCTTATCACCCTCAGACCGATGGCCAAACTAAGAGAGTAAATAAGTGCTTAGAGGCTTATTTAAGATGCATATCTGGTGGGTAGCCAAAGAAATGGGTCAAGTGGCTACCTTTGGCAGAGTGGTGGTATAACATAAATTACCACACTTCTCTGGGAACCACACTCTATCAAGCCTTGTATGGAATACCACCTTCCAACTATAGATTTGAGGAAGTTAACATCACAGAAAATGAGGTTGCTAACCAATTTCTTAAAGATAAGGGAGTAGTTATAACTTACTTAAAGGAGAAGCTGAAGAGAGCTCAAGAAAGAATGAAGCAATATGCCGATAAAGATAGAGTTGAAAGGGAGTTTAAGATTGGAGATCAAGTATACTTGAAGTTACAACCTTACAAATAGATTTTTGTCATAGTTAGGGCTAATCAAAAGCTATCAGCAAGGTATTTCGGGCCCTATGAATTGCTAGAGAAAATTGGAAAGGTGGCTTACAAGCTCAAGTTACCAGACGGTTCTGTTGGACAAATGGTGGTTGACAAATTAATCCTACTTATGTTTTGATAATAATAAAATATATAGAATTGGTTAAG
>JAOQMQ010000007.1:19017103-19038124 GCA_027563845.1 Erythroxylum subrotundum
TCTGGTTACCCTAAGAACCGAACCTGAAAATAGGTTAACCGATCCTATAGATTCTTTAGGTTCAGGTTCAGGTTCAGGTTCGTGAAATTGCTGAACCTAACATTCAGGTTCAGGTTTAGGTTATTTATGAACGGGTCAGGTTACCTTACCATGAACACCCCTAGTGACTAATTATAATGACTAGGTTGCATTTTACTCTCTCTAATCCTTTTGGTTGAATGCAAAGTGATTAATCCTTTTACTTAGATGACCAATAATGTAGTTTTAGAATAGATTAGGGTCAGGCCGACATTTAACTGTGACCTAGGCCCACCTGTTGTTATTTATGACAACAAGAGTTATTAAAATAAATTGAACCGAATTGTTAAATAAAGATTAATTAATTTAACCTAGTTTATAAGAACTTATTAATTTACAAAAATTGAGCGATTAATTAATAAATTGATTAATTTTTAACAATAAAAATTATTAAAATAAATTAAACTGAAAAATTAAAAACTAAACTAAAAAATTGGACGATTCAAAATTTTACGGTTGAATCGACGCTTGAATTTTTTAATCATTAAATTAAACTACGATACTAACAAATATGTTTCACATAAATCCCAAAAATCTTTTTTAATCGTATAGATACTTTTTGCTCATTGCTTCATTAAAAATAAAATGTTGAATGTTATGTATATGTATATATATACATAACATTATAAAATAAATAAAATGTGAAGCAAAAATTATAATTTTTTTTTTAAAAAAATTTTTTTAAAAGGTGACCCGTTCTAAAGAAATTGTTTATCTCCTTGTTGATGTTTTCATCCAACAACATTCTTTCTTCGTCTTCTTATCTCACTAGCACAAAGGCACACTCTGTGTGCAAAATATAGGGTTTTGACAAATTGAAATGCGGAGCAGAAATGGAACGCTCTGGATACCCCAATTCCCTCACTAATCCCAATGGGGGCCCCGAGTTTGGGTTCAATTCATCCCCATCCTCTCACGATTCCTCGCCGTACGGTCTTTATCAGACGGTCGGAGAAGATGAATTCCCCGAACAGTCACACAAGCACTTGGATTTGCATAAAGGGAAGGGGCGTTTCACTCACGATCAGGTCGTTGTTGAAGAGAACAGTGTCTGCAAAGAACTAGAGCAGAAGTTGAGTTTTGGAGGGGCTAAGAACGAGGAAGAAGGGAAACATTTGAATAATTTAAGTGAAGATGAATTAGAGAACGGTGGAAATGATGACAAGCACGAGAACGTGGTTTGGAGTGAGATTGAAAAGATTGGGTACGGTATTGAGGGGATTAATAGTGGTAGTATAAGCCATCAGTATCCTCTTAGGCCTGATGCTGAAGATTGTCCCTTTTATATGAAAACTGGGTCTTGCAAATTTGGTTACAATTGCAAGTTCAATCACCCTATTAGAAGGCAAATCATGGTAAGTTTCGCTGCCTGTATTTGCATTTGGCTTTTTTGTATGGTTGTGGTTCAGGACGACTGTATGCTTGAAAAGATGCAATCTTATTCTTACTGCTTGGGAGAAGATGTGTGCTTACTTTATTTACGTTCATTGCTTATTTAGCAGTAAAATTAGGGATCTTTTGATGCATAACTATGTTACTGTTATGTTTTGTAAGAAGAATTTCTGGCTTTTGTTAATGATGAATGTCAAAAGGACAAGGAAAAGGGAATAAGGATTTTGTTTGTTGGAGACTGGGATGTTCTTTTGCGTGGTTATTCTTGATTGGTTAAAAATTATTGGTTCTAAAGGAAGTATTCGGATTTATTTCATGCATCATGTTTTGGAGTAAGCCTTCAAAGTTTACTTTTTTCCATTTTGTAGGTTTCCAAAATTTCAAAGTTACTTATTATCTTTAAGATATGCTGCCTAAACTTTTGTTATCTTTTTGTCAATTAGCCTGTCAAGGAGAAGTTTCCGGAAGGAGAAGAAGCTATTGAGAGGCCAGGCCAGACAGAATGCAAGGTCATTAGTCTCATAGATTATTTGAGATTTCTGTTTGGCCTAAGCATATCTTTGTACTTGTTTGGGGTCTTTCTTTGCAATTTAAGTCTCAGTTGTGCTCCAAACTGGAATGATTACTTTACTTTTTTCTTACTAGGAATAAATTGCAGAAATATCCTGTACTAATCAGTTTTTGCATAACATTTTTGAAGAAAAACTACGTACTGATCCTCTGCAGCTGGCAGTTTAATATGCACACAAGTTACTCATTTTCTGGAAGCTTGGGATTCCTCTGTTGGAATATGTAATAATTTTCACAAGCCTTAATTCCTTAAAATTGATGCCCTCTCTAGCTATGCTTTTTACAGAGTTATGTAAACTGCAAGGTAGATAATTATGGGATGCTAATATTCTTTTTTTTTCTCCAAAAAGTTTAGTCGGTTTCTTAATCTAAATGTTATCTTTTCTTCTTGGGTCTGCTACAGTATTACTTGATGACTGGTGGCTGTAAGTATGGAAATGCTTGTAGATTCAACCACTCAAGACCAAAATATCCCGTGTTGCCAGTTTCAGAGCTTAATTTTCTGGGCCTTCCTATCAGACCAGTATTGCATATGACAAACCTTGAAGAATTTTCTGTCGCTAAGTGATATGGAGATTTTTGTGTTCCATTGCTCATGCTGATATTTCTTGATTACAGGGGGAGAAAGATTGTCCATATTACATGCGGAATGGCTCCTGCAAGTTTGGAGCTAGCTGCAGGTTCAATCATCCAGATCCTACAGCTGCTGAAGGAAGTGAACTTCCTTCAGCATTTGGCAATGAAAGCTCTGCTTCTCTAAAGGGGCCATCACAATCAAGTGTGTCATCGTGGTCTTCTTCAAGTGCTTTAAATGAGGCTGCTCCCTTTGTTCCGATGATGTATTCACCAGCACAAGGGGTTGCTACCCAAAACTCAGAATGGAATGGATATCAGGTTTACACATTATTCTCCATTGTTTTTGTGCTATTTATCTCATCCACTTGGTCAATGTTTCTTGTTTGTTGTCTCCCACGTTATTGTCGATGCTGCTAAAACTTGTTAAGGGTCTTTATCTTTTGTCTTTCTATACTATTCATTTATTTTCTAGTCTAATTTCTGATTGAGATTAGCTTAGTGATTTGTCTGGTTTGGTTGGTTTCTCAATATATGAATCAAGTTGCTAGGTGTGCATTTGCCTCATGAAGGTTTTCTATTCAATTCAAGATAGCAAATAATCTTGCCAACTCGTGCGCATGACTCTGTCAAGTTAGAATGGAAACTTGTTGGATAAGCTAATATAGGATATCAGAGGCATATATCTTTTAATTGTTGTCTTTACCCACTTATATAGAGGGTGTACTTGATCTCTGCCTTCTGTTCATTTTTCTTCACATATATATATATATATATATATATATATATATGGACATGTGATTGTGATTGTGTGACATGTGATTGTGATTGTGTTCAACGACTTCACATCTCGTCCTCTTGCAAACCTTGTAGGAACAACATTTAATGCATTTATTGGATCTTTCTGTGATTTCTAGGCTCCTTTATATCCTCCAGAAAGGAGCATGCCCCTGTCTCCAGCATATGTTATGAACAATTCTGCAACTGATCCTAATCTCTATGGACATCAGCAGCAGTCGGTAGTGAATGAATTTCCTGAACGGCCTGGTGAGCCAGAATGCACTTTTTATATGAAAAATGGGGACTGTAAGTTTAAATCTATCTGCAGATATCATCATCCAAAGAATCGTCTCTCAAAGTCACCACCGTGTGCACTCAGTAACAAAGGCCTGCCATTAAGACCTGTAAGTTGTTTTTTATTTGTTTAAAAAATCCTTAAGGTATAATTTCAGAAGCAATTTTCAGAAAATTATTGTCTTTCCCTACCATGTGACATGCTAGAATATGCCCAGTGACTTAATTGATTTTATTTGGTAGATATGAGGTGAAATTGACAGAGATTGCTGTTTCATACCTTTTCTGACTATTTTCCACTGGATACTATATACGTTTAGTTATATGTAACAACTTTTACAGATGTAGGAAGACCTAACTGATGAGTTTTTCCCTTTGAGAAAATCATTTTTATCACTGCAATCGTAGTCTTCACGTTCGGTTTACTCCTACCACCTAACTTTACATTGTTGCCATAAAAAATATCCACATCTTTCATTTCTGATGAACCCTTTTTCCATTTTAGGATCAAAACATCTGCTCCCACTACAGCCGCTATGGCATTTGCAAATTTGGGCCAGCTTGTAAATTTGACCATCCAGAACAATTACCTTCTTCAGCAGGATCTAGGGTTGATCGGCCGACACCATTTGGCAATTCTGCGAGTGAGGAAGCCTCAATGGCTTAAACTGGCAATTGAAAATGATATTTGCATCATAGCAGCCTATGTATGGCTCTTAGCAGCCTAGGTGTGGCGATTGAAAAATGATATTTGCATCTTAGCAGCCTATGTGGCAATTGGAAAATGATATTTGCATCTTAGCAGCCAATAATATTTGCATCTTAGCAGCCTATGTAGAAATTTTTGGGTTGAGACGGTTCTAGCTGATAGGTCGAAACAAATGAAGGGTTTCGAATTTTTTCCCACAATGGTGGATATTTGCTTTACTCTCAATTTCTTGGTTAGCTGCTGCAAGCTTTTCAAACCAATGGCATTTTATATTTATCTTGTGTCAGTATTTTACTTCAAGCCAAAGTGAAATCAGGATATGTAAATTATTTGTATTTGTTGTTGATTAGCTGTTCTGTAGAGTTAATGCAGTAGATTTTAGACTAGAGTACATTTGCTTCAAACCATTATGCCGCTTTTTGTTAGTATATTTTTGTCTCTAAGCTGTTACCATGAAGGTAGTGTCTGGCTAAACTCTGATTATGGAAAGCGTAAGGAAACTAATTTGAGAATTGCAGAAGTTAAAAAAATGTCCATTGTGGTCCGAGTTTTAACTTAAAAACAGATTTAACTTTCAAGGTTCCACAATTTACTATGGATTCAACATCAGCAGAGCCATTTCTTCTGCATGAAATTTGATTGTAAAGTAAGATAAGTTGAAAGACGACGAAGAAGAAGAAAAGAAAAGGGGCATAAGCCAATGAATGATGTGAATCTGTTATGCCAATCCACTTATGTCCAAGTGGATGAGATGCTTCGTTCTTGTCCTGAAACATTGTTTTTCTTTCTTTCAAGGAAAATGAACTTTGCAGAATTCAACGTCCATTGAATAAACGGAATGCTAAGGTTATAAATATTTGAGTAACCAGAAGATTTATTTCACACATCCCAAAGTTTTAAGAATCATGAAATATTTGATATCTGTCTATCTTTTTCTTTGTAAACTTTGTCCCGTCTTTGTAAAAAAAAAAAATCAAAATCATGCAATTTTTTAAAATTTAAGAGATTTAGTTTAGATATTGACTCTGGCATAGTTTCAGAAGGCTGTTAGTAACCTTTGCAGCTTTTAGAAATTCTATAATCATTCAGCTTTACCTTTTTTGTCTTTAAAAAGGCTTTCCAAATACATATTTCCATGGCAGAGAAGAGGGATCCTAAATGGAAGCATATGAAAAGAAATTAAAGAAGCAAACATTTAGTCACCATGGAAAAAGCTGACAAAATCAGCCATTTTGGAATTAAATAAATCAACTGACAAATTCCTCTTCAGTTCAAATCAAACTAATACACTCAATATGCTAAAAGATACAGCAGAACAGTACTTACTCAAAAACCTATATACAAAAATACACCTCCATGTCAGCTCAGCTCTCAATTGTCATAAAATTGCGGTTTTGACCCCTAATGATCAAGCCTGAACATTTGCTTTGTTTCCAGCAAGGATGATAGAGATCTCAAGCCCACGGCTAAAGGCTTGGTTAAATAGAAGTCGAGACTGGAACGTGGAAATGAACGGAAACCATGATAGGACTGCAATTGGCACAAAAATGATCATACCCATGCCGGCATCGTACAATCTTGCAAACTCCCGCACCGAATCCCATAATCCTAAACTCCTGACAACCTTTTTCCATGTGATAGCGATCTGTTGAGGAGAATTAAAGTTAGTGACTGTGTGCATTCGATGAGGAACAGTACCAGAACATGTGGAGCATTGCTCCTCACCCTAACCTCCACACCCCAAAAGAGAGAATAAGAAGTGGTGAAAGCGAGCAGACAGTTCTGTCTAATCAAACTTGCCTAGTATCATTAGGCCGTCAAATATCACACAGTTGAACTTGAATCCCTGAACACTTTTTCACGAACACAACCGTAAAAAATGTGGCATAAGGGCTCTGTTCTTTTTCAACAGTCTGATGTGATACTAAATTGGTACGATCTTATCGACAGAAAGTTACGAATGGGTTTGGATTTCGTTTCAGAACATTATTCTTACCCCAAGGCAATTAAATGCAGAAAAGAATCCTTTTAACTTACACAGAGGATGAACCATCCGGTAGGAATGAATGCCAGGATGCTTGCAAAAAGATCAGGAATTGATAACCCAGTGAAGGCGACTACAAGACAAAGGGCTGTAACAAGTCCTATTGATAAGACGCCTTGCGAGAACCGCATCAGTAGCTGCAAGTTGGTAGACTTTTTGGGGCTGTAGGTAAATATCTGCAAGGTAAAGAGCAAGCGCACAAAAGTATATCTCAGTGAAAGTAAAACCAAAATCCAGATGAACATAGAGGGTAACAGAAAATGAAGAAAACAAACCTTAAAAAGCATGACAAAAGCAACCAATACGACCCAGGAGAAACCATAGACCTGTACAATGGAAGAAATTATATATTTAAGAAACAATTATCTACCAATACAAGGACATGCAATTACACAAAGTAACCTAAAGATCACACATATTAAAACCTTAGCCTCTAGGTGGTTACAACTGAAATGTGACAAGTGTAGACCAGCAAGATTTGGTAGGAGCAAAAAGAATTCAAACAAGAGGAGATTAGGAAAGAGAAAACTCTCAAGGATGAAATCTATGGACTAACTGAACCAGCTGTCCTTGTTCTTAGGAGAACAAAGAACAGCAGTCACCAAACCTAGAGCTAATTAATTCACTAGGACAATGTCCTTTTGAGATCTGGACAAAATAGAAACTAGTTAACAATGAAAAAGAGGAAAGAATAAGGATTGTACCGCAAGAGAAGTATGCCTTCCTGTGAGATGAAGTTTGTATACAACACCATACTGGAACATTAAGAACCTCAAGCTCAATATTGTTTCCAATATACGACCTCTCGGAGTTTGGATATGCATCTGCATACAAAGGAAATAATTCCTGAGATAACTGCAAGTACAAAAGTCAACCACAGCCAAGTCATATATAATGAGCCAGCACATGTGGGGGAAAAAAAGGGATAAAAACAAAATTCCTACAAGCTCGCATAAATATTTGATGAGAAACAGCATGAAATTAATACATTTAATGTAATGCAGAAATCATTAATCTACTAACAAAGGGCATTGACAGAATTCCCATAAAATGAGTATGCCGATTAAAAAAAACACCCAGCCTTGGGTTCAGGTGCTATGTGCGTCTGCAAATCTCTCAAAGCCAGAATTTCTCTTTTATTTTTTCTCGGTGATTGTTGACACAGTATAATACATTCTCCTTTTTTGGCAGGCTATCTCGATAGTTTACAATCAGTACATGATATAATGAACTTGAAGAGAAACCAAATACAAATTCAAAAAGGGACCAAAAAAATTAGACTAATTGACTCGTTATTTAAAGTGAGATGAAATTTCATAATACCTGCTCTTCCTCCCACCATGATTCCCAACTATTATCTCCTTTCACACCTACTCCACCTTTATAAAGAAGCCAACTGGTCCAATCATCAAAATCTTCGACAGTCCTGTTTAATAAACCATTAATATTGTTTAATACTCCATAGAACCTATCTTTTTCAATGAAGACATACTCAACAAACTCGATCACCTCAATAGTCAACAATCTAATTTTGTAAATGAAAGTAACCTGAAAAAAAAAAACCCTTACTTTTGCCATTCAAAGCCCGAGGGATTGAATATGTAAGGAGCAAAAAGCCATGAGATGACAAGGAACCAACTGCTAACAGTTAACAGAACAAAAGAAACAGCCCCTCCGGATGTGTATCCATATGCAATGTAAACTATAAGCAGCAGCGCCACTTCAAGCCTGTGACGGAAGAATTGAAGGTTAAGCAAAAAATAAAGGACATTTCAGCAGTAAAATTAAACAATTCTTCATCTTTCTCACCCTCTTAATCCCCACCACCGCCACCCTCCCAAAACAAAATTCCAAAAAATTAAGAAAGAAAAGCAAGTGATCTACCTACTTTGAAGCCTGATTCTAGCAGTGGTAATAATTCAAAAATAACAAATACAAATCTAGAACTAGATCCTTAATTAATGCAACTCACGCTTTAACAAAGTGACTCCTGGAGTAAAGTCTGTAATTCTCAGCGAATTTGATGTGGCGGACAACAAAACCTCTACCAGTGGCCCTGTACTGTTCATTGAAACCCAAGATACTTGCATGTCACTTGAAGAAAGATAATACAACAAAAGGTGCCTGTGTGTGTGTGTGCGTGTGTGTGTGAGTGAGTGTAAGAGAGAGAGAGGGAGAGGGATACTTTTGCACCCCCGTGGAGAATTGTGCGTCCAAAGTAATGAGTTCTCGTCCCCAATGAAAATGTGAAGAAGACTGAGCACAACTGAAGTTGCATAGTGATAAAACTAAAAACAGCCTGCAGTCAATGAAGTAGCACAGAGAAGAAAATTTAATGGTATTCTCAAACTTGAAAACCTTTAAAATAAGAAAATCAAAATCAAAAGAGCAAGCAAATCCCTACTGTTAATGCAAAAAGGCAAAATTTCTAAGTTGAACAGAAAAATTGTGAGTAAATAAAAAAGAATACAAAGACTCACATTCAGCAATCCCAATTCAAGTATAAAACCCATTATCATTGGGACTGCAGTAAAAACTCCAATCTGGACCAGGAATTGAGCATTTAAAACAGCATTCAAAGCCGTGTTACCCGAGATTCTTGCTTGTCGTGAAATAGCACTGTCAAGTCCTGAGAATGCCTGAAAGAGTTGGCAATACATCAAACGAACATTAGTGTATGCCTAAGAGATTATTCTCAAGAACAGTTCTGGACTTCAGAAATAGCCAAAATAACAAAAGAAAAGAGATCCAATAAGACATCTAAGAATGTTAAGAGAAAAGATGCTCTAGGTACGAGAGCACAAGTGTAACAGATGACTATTTTGGCTGCCAAATTTTCCCAGATGAGATTTGAAGCACCAAAAGTAAATAAAACCAGTGCATATCACCAAACAAAAGGAAAACTTGATGAGCACGTCCAGTCTAGGGGTTGTGGTTGTGAATTAAAATACTATCTTCACCTCATATGCGAGCAGCGCCGAAAAAAATGAGACAAAATGTTGGTCAAAATTATACTCTGCTCCAAGGCAACATTAAAGCCCAAGTCAAAATCTCTCTTCCACTAGAATTCAACTCTGGAGGGACTGACCTCTCACATTCCTAGATTTCAAGCCATAGAATATCGACAAAACAAGCTTCAAAAATTTATATGTAGTACGAAGATATATTATGTCTGTTCTGTGAATATCGAATATGTCGGGCCTTTCTTGCTCTATCCCAAAGCGTTGGCTTCATTTTCTCTCCCAAAACATATATCAACACCAGCAGGTTGGTGAACAGTTCTTACATAACTTCCATTTTGCATTCAACATTAATGTCGTATCAAATAATTATTACCTAAAACGAGAATATTAATACAAAAATATAAAATAAGAATCAAGATCTGAGATGAAAAACAAGATATCATTACCCTATAACTGGTGCCTAAGAAACCCCTAAACCAATAATATCCTTAGAAGTGAACTAACATTTTGTATTAGGGACCATGAAAAAGGTGGGGAACAATACTTCATAACCTAAGCGCTTTAATAAAGTTAATCCATTGCATTAATGTTGTCAAAGCTGTGAATGATATCAACAGAACAATCAATTACATTCAGAAGCCGGAAATAAGTGTACAGGGAAAAAAAAGTCTATAATTCAACCAAGAAGCTTCACTCTAAGGTTATCTTCACATATCTCTACGTAAAAGGTCACCTAATCTAAAGGTTATATATGACAAGCTAAATGCAATAAGATGTTGATTACATAAAAGAATAGACATTAAGAGAAAAGAATGTTATTTAGATGATAGTAATGATTGCTGATTACCAGATAAGCCCTTCCATATAAAAATATGTATACAGTAAGAACTGTCATCTGCAACAAAGAGAAATTGCAGTTAGATACTTCACTATTATCTGAACAAGTTCCCATTATATATGCCACAGTATCTAAGCAAGTTATACCATCGTGCAGACATAGTAACCAACAGTGGTAAAATAGAAAGAGAGCATTCTGAAGAAATCAAAAAGTTGCCCAAGCCTGTATACATCCCGACTTAGAACTTGTTCTCCATTTCCTCCAGCCACTTTCCCTTCAAAAAGGGCAATCTGGTTTAGGCCAACATCTCTTCCCTTCCCAACCTATACCAAGCAGAATATCATGAAAATGGAAAACAGATTTCCAATCAACAGCCACATATAGCAAAAAGATCAGACCTGTATATACTCATGATGAGTGATATTCCCCTGCCTTAATGTGGAGTTAAAACCTGCAGTATTACCATTTAATTATCATTAAAATCAGTCTCATAAGCATGGAAATATACCCTTCAATCCATCAGGCCAACTAAAACTGTCCAAGAGAGAGATGATGGAGTAGCAGTATTAAAGACAACAGGATATCGAGCAGTAAAGCCAAACATACAGGATATCGAGCAGAAGACCAGAACATTTAGACACTAAGAAACCAAACAAATATTGCACATGAAGTCAGTTTATGTAAGTGTAAATACATAAAACCATAGGAATATTGCAGCAAGCAATTCTGGCTACCTACTGCCATTTCTTGCTCAATCAGTTTAAGTATAACCTTCTCTTATGCCACAGTATTCCACCTGTGTGTACTAGAAAAACTATGATGAAGATATTAAAACACTACAAATATCGTAAGCAAAAAGACGTTATAGAAAAGGACAAATTGGAACAGGATAGCAAATAACCAAAAGGTGATAGGATCAAAATAAATCTTATGTTAAACACAAAATTCAAGTTGGCCTATAACTTTGTGAAAATGTGAATAAGCCCCTGAATTGGGAAAAGTAAATACTGCGTGGACATCAACAAAATATAAACCAAATCAGATTTGAATAACGTGGAATATACAAAAGTATCATCGGAGTCGTACAAGTGATTTGCAAATGACATGATTTCAGTTCAACATATATACTGTCTTGATTAATTTATCAAAAAAACTCTTAATCTATAATTTATAGTCTTAAATGTGGTTATATCATCAGAACTCCCGTTCTTTGTACATATGTCACAACTTTAATTGTGTGCACAGTAATTACTTCTCTGCTCAAAAATAGACTTAAATGTTCAATTTATGTGCCTTAAGGGACCAAATTATCTGAAGGCATAAAAAATTAAGGGCTAATTTGACCTTTTTCCTAGTTGAAAAGGTATTCCTTCAACATCAACCGAACCAAGTAAGAAACTAAAAAAATATTTTCTAGCCTTTTCCCTTTCACTTATAGTTGCTTTCAATCTTGGCCTTCCTAAATTTGAACAATGAGCTCTCCTATTGTCTCTCTTTTAAGCTTAACTTTTTTTCTTTCATGTTTTTATTACAGCTTGGAAGGGGACATTTGTCTCCATCAAGGCTTGGTGATGCAGGGCATAACAGAATCAGGAAAAGACACAGTGCTTGAATGAGAGTAAAAGTGAGAGTACAGAGAAAAAAAGGTGAAAAGGAGGATGTGAATAAGAGCTTATTTTCTCTATATTCATTAATTAGTGAATGCAGTAAATATATAAATGAATAGGAGTACATAATAGGCTAGATAATCTATACAGATATAGGAAGATAATGCTAGAATATCTCTAAGATACTGATATCTAATCTATAGAATTTGATTACAATCAGATTGTAATATTATGAGATAATACATATCTTGACCACACTCCCCCTCAAGTTAGATCATAGATATCAATCATGTCCAACTTGCTGATACATTCTTCAAACGCTTCTCTTTGAAGTCCTTTGGTAAATACATCAGTTTTCTGCTTCTTTGTTGGGATATAAGTTAGGCATATTGTTCCATCTTCTATCTTCTCCTTGATAAAATGTCGATCAACTTCAACATGCTTTGTTCTCTCATGGTGGACTGGATTGTGTGCCATGCTTAGGGCAACCTTGTTATCACAATAATGTTTTATAGGTGTCTCAAAATTGATTCCCAATTCTGTCAACACTCTCTTTAACCAGAGACTTTCACAAATCCCTTTTGCAACAGCTCTTAGTTCAGCTTCAACACTACTCTTAGCTAACACCCTTTGCTTCTTCCTTTGCCACGTGATCAAATTTCTCCACACAAAAGTGCAATACCCAGTAGTTGATCATCTATCCTCCTCTGAACTTGCCCAATCTGAATCAGTATATATTTCGATTGTTCTTTAATCCTCCTTTTTGAATAATAATCCTTTTCCAAAAGTATTCTTTTCCAAAAGTACCCTTTAAATACCGTAGGATCTTATAAACTGCCTCAAAATGCTTCCTCCTTGGTGAATGCATGTATCGACTTACAACACTCACGGAAAAAGCAATATCTAGTCTAGTATGAGACAAATAAATCAGCCTTCCCACTAGCGTTTGATATTCTTCACGGTTAACAAGTTTATCCTCTTCATCATCAAACTTCGTATTGTCAATAGGAGTAGTACTTGGTTTACATCCTAACATTCCAATCTCTCTCAAAAGATCAAGAACATACTTCCTTTGTGAGATGTAAATCTCTTTCTTTGATCTTGCTACTTCCATGCCCAAAAAATACTTCATTTCTCCTAAATCTTTAACTTCAAATTCTTTCCTCAAGGTTGTCTTGAGTCTTGCAACTGAAGAGGAATCACCATTTGCTACCTTAACCTTTTCATGCCTATCACCAAGAAAATATGAATGAAACAGGTTATAATCATTTGTCATATGGTCTGATGCTCCAGAATCAACTATCCATTTCTTCCTACCGCATGAAGATAAAAACGCTTTTATGATTACCTCTCATAGTAGCATTAGCAACTGTGCTTGCCTTCTGTTGGTTGCTGTCATTTTGGAGATTCTTTAGTACTTCCAATAATTTCCCTAATGAAATATTCAGTTCACCTCCTTGTTGTTTCTGACTATCTTCAGATTTTTCTGTTCCCCCTTCACTAGATACTTGGTAGCCTCGATTTTCCCCTTTTTTGGTTTCCAGTCTTGAGGCTTTCCATGGATGTCCCAGCATGTGTAACTTCTTATGACCCAATATTTTGTAACTTCTCTGTCAACATGCTTCATTTTCCACGGCTTTGTTTTTATCTCATAGATTTGTGATGCATCTTCTCCATCAGACTATGATTGTCGCACCCCTTCCTAGATTTCTCAGGCTGTTGGTAGAAACATAAAGGTGCATTTGATAGGTGGAATCATGGCATTGATAAGCAATGATGAGACCATGGAGTTATCTATCTCCCACTGTTGTGCAACTTGCGAGTTTGTTGGGTCTGGAACATTCCCATCTCCGACAATAAAGCTCAGCTTACCGCATCCCACAATGGCGAGTTTCATAGCTTGAGCCCACTCCCAATAGTTTGTCCCATTCAGTGTATGACAAAGTGGAAGTAGTTAGGTAGAGATTTTAGGTTAATCCCGGAACCAAATCCAAGCATAAAACTTAGGATTTAATCAACAAGAGAAGGATACTCTCTCTTAGGAAAATTTCCTGCAGAAACTTTATTAAATAATGTTTTCCGACTTCCTAAAACATCTGTTAACCATCCCTTTCATATCCCTAATGTGGTACATAAGAGTCCTAATTCTAGTGTGAAAAGGATTAATTGAACTCCTTTTCTAAAGCTAACTTATTTCTTTTCTTGTTGGACAAGAAAACCTTCATAACTAGGAAACTTAAAATGAGATAAAACATAAACAAATCCTAATGGATAACAAATCCTTATCCTAATGGGTATATGACAACATAACAAATCCTTATGGGTTCAGTCCTTTGCTAGTCCCCTCCACTTGAAAAAAACTCGACCTCGAGTTGTCACTAGGATAGAGCTCTTCTTCTCCATGAAAATTATAGATATCAGCAACATTAAAAGTCTTTGAAATTCCCATCTCCTCAGGCAGATTGATAACATAAGTAAGCATTGTCGTTGATTTTATGTAGTATCTCATAAGGACCATATTTCTTCGGCTTCAATTTGTTGTAGGTTCCAAAAAGGAATCTTTCTTTCCTTAAGAAAATCATCACTTTGTCACCTTCTTGGAAAGTTTTAGACTTCTTGTGTTTGCCAGCTTGTTCTTTATATTTGGCATTAGTCCTTTCAAGTCTCTCTCGAACCTCCTCTTGCACATTCTTCAATTGTTTGGCCATATTTTCAGATGCTATGCTTAAGTTTGGTAACTTCAGAAGTTTTAGATCAACAGTACTCTTTGGAACTTTCAAGTATACCAAGTATACCAAGGAAAATGGTGATCTACCAATAGCACTATGGACAACACTATTGTAGGCAAACTCAGCTTGAGCTAGAGCTAAATCCCATTACTTAGGCTTGTCTCCACAAATACTCCTCAATAGATTTCCAAGAGTCCTATTAAGTGACTCAGTATGACCATCTGTTCGTGGATGAGCAGTGCTACTAAAGTTTAAAGAAGTAGCAAACATCCTCCACAAAGTTCTCCAAAAGTGACTAAGAAACTTCGAATCTCGGTCAGGTGTAATGGATTTAGGAATTCCATGCAATCTTAACACTTCTTTAAAGAACAGTCTAGCCACATTAGATGCATCGGCAGTCTTCCTACATGAAATGAAATGCGCCATGTTGGAAAATCTATCAACTACTACAAAAATAGAATCAGCTCCCCTTTGTGTTCTAGGTAGTCTAAGGACAAAGTCCATAGACAAGTCCTCCCAAATATCTTCCGGGATAGGGAGTGGCATATATAACCCAGTATTCTAGGATCTTCCTTCAACAGTTTGACAAACACAGCATCTTGTCACAAAGTTTCTAACATCTTTCTTCAACCGAGGCCAGTAGAACCTTTCTTCAAGACTAGTAATGGTCTTGTCCCTTCCCATGTGACCAGCTAATCCTCCACTATGCACATCACGAATAAACTTTTCTCTAAGAGAAGTGTGAGGAACACAAAGTTGGTTATCATGGAAAAGAAAACCATCAGTAATGGAACTCACCAGCAGGCTACTTCTGAATACACTTTAACCACATGTCCTTGAAGTTTTCACCATCCTCATAAAGCTCCTTTAAAACTTCAAATCCAACTACCTCTTGGGACACAGTAGAAAGCAATACTGTTCTACTACTAAGTGCATCAGCCACCTTGTTAGTCACACCAGATTTATGTTTAATAACAAAAGAAAATTTTTATAAGAAAGTAGCCCATCTGGCATGCATATTACTCAAGTGCTTTTGACTGTTCAGAAACTTCAAAGCTTGATGATCAATGTAAAGAATGAACTCTCTTTGAATAGATAATGTTCCCACTCTTTCAATGTTCTCACAACTGCATAAAATTCCTGATCATAGGTACTGCATCTTTTCCTTGTATCGTTAAACTTCTCACTAAAGAAAGCTACAGGTCAGCCTTCTTGAGATAAAACAACTCCAATACCTACTCCACATGCATCACACTCAACCTCAAAAAGCTTGTCAAAGTCCAGTAAGGCTAGGATAGGAGTAGTGCTGAGTTTTTCCTTAATCAAAACAAAACTTTTCTTAGCTTCATCATTCTAATCAAACTTTCCCTTCTTCACGCATTCTGTTATAGGGGGCCATAATTGAACTGAAGTTTCTAATGAAACTCCTGTAGAAAGTAGCTAGCCCATTGAAAGATCAAACCTCACTAACATTCTTAGGGGTAGGCCATTCACGAATTGCCTTCACCTTTTCTTCATCCACATGAATTCCTTCAAAACTAACCACATACCCCAAGAATAGTAGCTTGCTAGTCAAGAAACTGCACTTCTTCAAGTTCAAGTAAAGCTTATTATGTTGTAAAATAATAAGCTTTACTTGCTCTTCAATTGTTCTGCCCATAGACAAGGATATCATCAAAATAAACAACCACGAACTTTCCATTAAAAGGTCTAAGCACTTGGTTCATAAGTCTCATAAAAGTGCTAGGGGCTTTGGACAACCCAAAGGGCATGACTAGCCACTGATACGACCCATAGGAGTCCAGAAATCAAGTTCACTTACCATAGGAGGAAGGCCAAAGCATTGGAGGGGTAGGCTTTGTCATATTAGGACAAGGGGTGGGGCAAAGTTGTCATAGGGAATGGAAAGTTCGTTAGTTATCTGTCAGGGAATAAAACAGTACGGGTAGGGTAAGAGAGGGGCATGCAATCTTCTGTCATTTTCACGTAGAGTTGAGCCTAAGGTTGGAGGCACTAGAACCTCGAATTCTAGCATATTTACTTTGTCAATTACTGGTCTTGGTGAATTGATCAATATAGAGACTATTTATGCCATTGTTGTCTTGCTATATCTGTGTTTGCTTGTGTGTTCTGTGTTGTGGGTGTAGAACTTGTGCAGGTTCTATCAGACTAGCCACTCATACAACCCCTCTTTCGTTTTAAATGCGGTCTTCCACTCATCCCCAGGTCTGATTCGTATTTGGTGATAACCACTTTTCAAGTCAATTTTAGAGAATACCTGAGAACCACAGAGTTGATCAAGCATGTCATTCAATCTAGAAATAGGAAATCGATATCTCACGATAATTTTGTTAATGGCTCTACTGTTAATACACAATCTCCACGATCCATCCTTCTTGGGCGTCAAAAGTGCAGGAACAGCACAAGGACTCGTGCTTTCTCGGATCAAGCCCTTTTTCATTAATTCTTCCACTTGTTCTCTCAGAATATCAGCTTCTTTAGGGTTCATTCTATAATGGGGCAGATTAGGAAGCTTTGCTCCAGGTACTAGATCAATGTGATGTTGAATATCTCTCATAGGAGGCAATTCATTAGGTAATTCGGGCTGGACCAAATCTGAAAACTCCTCCAAAAGCGGCTGGACCAAATCTGAATTAGCTCCATTCTCCTCTCTCCTCCAATAATTTGTTCTTTACCACCAAGACATGAACCTCTCGAATCTCCTTAGCTTCCTTCTCAAAATCTTGCCCACTAAGGTCAACAATGTCTTTCCCTCCTCTCTAAAAGTCTTTGGCCTATCAAAGGCTACATTTGTGGGTAGCATGGTCACTTTCTTGCCTTTCCATTGGAATGAGACGGTGTTACCTCTTCCTCTATAAGTAATATCCATGTCAAATTGCCATGGCCTTCCTAGGAGTATGTAGCTTGCATTCATGTCCACCACATCACAGTAAACAGTAGCCTTGTAAGACTTTCCTATAGAAATAGGAACTTGACATACTTCAATTACTCTGAATGCTAGCCCATCAGTAAGCCAACCAATGGTGTAAGGATGAGGATGTTTCTCAGTAGGAAACTTCATATGATCCACCATCTTTCTTGCCACTAAATTCTCATCACTGCAATTGTCTACAATCAAGTTGCACACCTTACCATTAACAGTGCAGAAGGATCTAAAAATGCTTCTCCTTTGTTGTAGCTCCTCGGTTTTAGATGAACAAAATATCTGCCTTACCACTAGACTAACTCTGTCCTCGGCAAATTTTTCAGCAAACTCCTCTACTGCTGCTACCACCTCCTTCAAAAGGCTTCCTTTTGTCCACTCTTAGATCTTTAGGGGCATTATCGATTTTCAATGTTTCAACTAATGATTTCCCCTTTTCTACCACTTCATTTGGAATTGGTTGAGTTGATCTCCTAGGGTTAGGTGCATTTTCCGTCTTTTCAGCTCTCAAGGCCAATTGGCAGGGCCTCCTCTATGTTCCAAATAGTGTGCATTCCAAGCCTTTCACTTATGGATGATCTTAATCCTCAAAGATACCTTGAAACTTGCTGCATGTCGAATTCTTCCAGATTATTGCGTGCTACTAGCCTCAAGAACTCATAATGATACTCCTCCACACTCCTAGAACCTTGGACGCGACTTTGATAAAGATCAAATAAGAGCAGCCAATAATCAGGGGGTAAAAATCTATGGAAAAGGGCTTGTTTCAATTTCCTCCAAGACCTGATTGGTGGTTTTCCGTTCCTCTCCCGATTCTTTTGAAGATTACTCCACCAAACTTTAGCACCACTTTTTAATTTATAGCCCACAATTCTCAATAGTTTATCATCTGTGACTTCCATCATCTCTTGAAAACTTTCCACCTCATCAATCCAATCAAGAAAACCTTCAATGCTTAGATTTCCACTAAAGTAAGGGACTTCAACTTTAATCTTGTAATCAACTCTACCCCTTTAGCCTCTTCTTGGTTGGTCTTGGCCTAGAATTTCTTCATCCGAACTATCTTCCATAAGAGGCATATGAATCTGACCGTGAGCTCTCCTATTTTCTGCATTCCTTGGAAGATCAGGTCTGCCAATAGGTTGGGGTTGAGATAAACCTCTGCCTTGAGCTCCCTTAAGTGGTATTTCTCCATTATTGGCTTGACTAAGGCCCATAGTGGTTAGAAGTTGATCCATACGAGTCGCTAACCCAATAATAGCCTCCAAAACTTCGTCAAATCTCTGGTTATCTCCTTGATCAACCATGTGTACTGGTTGGTCAAGACTGAAAACGCTCAGTTCGACTTTTCTAGGTTTTGGGTGAATTTTATGGGTTTTGAGTGAATTTTCTGGGTTGGTAGGGCTAGAATATGGGCTGGAGGGTGTGTTGACAGAAACAAAACTGAGGAAAGGTACCAAGAAAGAAATCCAGGAAAAATTTTCTGGGTTGGTAGGGCTGGAAGATGGGTTGGAGGGTGTGGAACAGAAACAAAACTGAGGAAAGGCACCAGGAAAGAAATCCAGGAAAAGTTTTCTGGGTTCGTAGGGCTGGAAGATGGGCTGGAGGGTGTGGAACAAAAACAAAACTGAGGAAAGGCACTAGGAAAGAAATCCAGGAAAAACTGGATTTTAATGCTCTGATACCAACTGACACAACAGAAGTAGTTAGAGATTTTAGGTTAATCTCGGAACCAAATCCGAGGATAAAACTTAGGATTTAATCAACAAGAGAAGGACACTCTCTCTCAGGAAAATTTCCTGCAAAAACTTTATTAAAATAATGTTTTTCGGCTTCCCAAAACATCTGTTATCCCTAGCGTGGTACATAAGAGTCCTAATTCTAGTGTGAAAAGGATTGATTGAAATCCTTTTCTAAAGCTAACTTATTTCTTTCTTGCTGGACAAGGAAACCTTCCTAACTAGGAAACTTAAAATAAGATAAAACAGAAACAAATCCTAATGGATAACAAATCCTTATCCTAATGGGTATATGACAACATAACAAATCCTTAAGGGTTCAGTCCTTTGTTAGTTTATCAGAGACAATAACAACTAAAACTCCTTCAAGACCAGAGGTCATTGATGACTGACCTCCAATCTGGTTTGGGTTTGCCGTCATATCTTGACTTGCCGGGGTTGATTCCTCGGTTTTACTATCTCTTTCACATGGCTCTGATACCATGTGAATAAGAGCTTATTTTCTCTATATTCATTACTTCGTGAATGCAGTAAATATATACATGAATAGAAGTACAGAATAGGCTAGATAATCTATACAGATATAGGAAGATAATCCTAGAATATCTCTAAGACACTAATATCTAATCTATAGAACCTGATGACAATCAGATTGTAATATTATGAGATAATACATATCTTGACCACAGAGGATATCAAGGTTTTAGCAGAGAAGGAAGAGATGGGAAACAGAAACCTAAGGAAGAGATGGGAAATATAAACCTCAATTTCACAAAAATGAGTGGATACGTGATACCACAAAGTAGAAATAGGGAAAACCAAAGAAAGGCACGGTTAGAATTTAATGCTTACCAGCGTATATATCTTCACTGATATTAATGACACGTGATGCCTTACTAATACCACCTCGAGTTATGTGAAACACTCGGTCAAAAACATCCGGATGGCCATAGTGCATGCGGACTCTGCAATGTGGTACAAATACCATCATCAAATTACAGATTCATAATGAGAAATGTGTTCACTTTAACTATCATCATTAAATAGTATTTAAATAAGACAAGAAAACACACTTAAGTGGATTTGCTAACACCCGTTGGCCCAATGTCACAAAGCTTGTCTCTTGATTGGACATAAACCAGGCCAAAGATGAGACACTGATACAATTAAAGAAACAGGAAGTTAGATGATTGTAAGATAATCAGTCAAGAAAACTATCAGTTTCAGAGAAGAATGCCTACCTTCCTGTAAATACGTGCTCTCTTACACCCAAAATAGTAGGAGGTCGAATGCCATGATTTGCTCGAAATTCCTCGAGAAGATTTCTGACTTTCATTGCCTCTTCAAGATAATTGTCCTAAACATATGCAGAAGAATCAGAATGAACTAGATGATATTCGGTAAAATAGAAGCCTGAATAAGAATAAGTAGTAGTGTTTGTGTAGCCGTTTCTTTGAGAAATAACGCAGATTTTGAAACAAATAAGAAAAGATGCCAGCAAGAGATATCAATATAATGAGAACATAACTGCTAATGCATTACTGAGCACAATAAGAACATAATTCCTAATGCAGTACTAAGCACAAAGACTTGTTTGTGAGCCTTTATTAGTCCACTAAAGGGCAACCAAAACCATTGACACTTCTAAGATAAATTACGCAACTCTTAAGACACCAGAAAAAATTGCCAGAGCCAATGCACTTATTACAAGACTCTATTCAAGTATAAACAGAGGAACAAAGTTCAATCTAAAAATTTAAA
>JAOQMQ010000007.1:19038397-19056628 GCA_027563845.1 Erythroxylum subrotundum
TTCCTAATAAGATAAATTAATCCAGCTAACATACCTATGTTTGTATGTGCAATATGTATGTATATATATTTAGAGTTGCCTCATAATATGCACCATTAACAACTCTCAAGAAAAAAAAAATTATTTACACCCAAGATGAGATACTCCCAAGTTTGAATTGAGGGCCTCCTCATACAAGAGTCCAAACAACCAAAATGCTCTTAAATGTTTGATATAATGCATCAAACACAAACATCCAACAGAAATAAGTGACTCCAATTCAAAATAGCTTGTACATGGCATTGTAACTTTTCTTCTACAGCCATCAATGAAACAAAAGAAACAAAAGTAATGGATACAAGCATACACAAATCCAGACAACACAAATAGATACGAGAAAGATGTATAAACCTGATTCATGTCAATAGTTTGAATGGCTTCCCCACGAGTGAAAATTATAGCATGATTTTGGTTTTCAGGCTTCCCTTCTCCAAGTTTTGGGTCACCAGGAAGTTTGATCGAATATATCTCCTACAGAAAAGGATAAGAAGCAATTAGACACCAACATTATTAAGAGAGCTCATTCTTCCCCAAAACAAGGCAAAAAACACTAAAGAATTCAAGACCATTTATAAAACACCTCTTGTCATGTTTCAAAAGACATGCCCATTCAAAAAAAAAAAAGTTGTGTGTGATAAATTTTGGTCCTTCACTCAATAATTATGGGTCTTGTTCTGAAGTCAAATTGTCCCAGATTTGTCATGAAATCTATCAGCATACAGTAGAAAACCAATGAAGTAGCACATAACTATATTTTTTGCAAATTTTTTTTAAAAAACTATATTTCTTGCAAATTTGCAAGAAAGAAATGCATAGACACAAATCATTACCTGATCTTTTCCATGTATGTCAGCCTTAACAAGTTTTGAGTAAAACTCTTTGGAAACTCCATCAGCCACACCAGTCTCCTCTACATGTATGAAAGCAACTCGAAGGGCTTCATTCCTAAAACAGAAAAATGAAATGACCACACGCACTGAACCCTATAATTCGATGTATTGAATCACTAACTCTCTCTCAACAATCATTTATCCATGTCCTTAATTGGACCATACTACTCTTATTTAATATCCTATTAAAAACCTATATAATTAAACAAAAAAATCCTTTTAGAGCTTGAAATAGTATAGAAGTGATGATAATTCCAAGTCCATATCAGTATTATAATAAATTTTGTTACAAGTATTATCATCATCATCATCATCATCATCATCATCATCATCATCATCATCATCATGTAATAAGATCATGTCCTTAATTGGACCATACTACTCATTTAATATACTATAAAAACCCTATATAATTAAACAAAAAATCGGTTTAGAGTATGAAATAGTATAGAAGTGGTGATAATTCTAAGTTTTAAGTCCATATCAGTATTATAATAAATTTTGTTACAAGTGTAATAGCTAATTTTGCACAAGCAAAGAATATACATTTTTAGTGCTAGTAGTAATAAATTCAAGTTCGATGCCAAACATGGGTTTAACTATGATAAATGCAAGATTAACCATTAACTATTATATTAACTTACTAATTTTATTTTATTGTAATATTCTCAACCTTTGTATAACTAAAACATCTAGCTGTTTAGTGTTTAACAAGGAGTATGAGTAGGGACAAACTGAAGTTTAAAGTGAAAAAAGAGTACAAGTATTCTAAATGAAAAATAAACTATAATATCATTAACTTCCTAATATTCTATATACTTAAAAAACAAGAATAAAGAATTTTTGGATCACTGTAATGATAACCATACTTTTCTTTCATTATTTTCCTTTTCAATTTTATTGATGAGATCTAAAGATGGAAATGCATGGAGAATAAACTAAGAAATATTTTGAACATTAGAATTTTCAAAACTGAACAGATCAATTCAATGGCTTTAACAATTATACAAATTATTTAGTTCGTTTAATAAGCTTATATAACTAAATGGTCTTTCATTGATATTTTTTTTTCCATGTAAATTTGAGGAAAACAAAGTTAGAAGAATGTTTCAGATTTAGTTTTTTTTTTAATCAAATAACAAAATTTAGTTATACAGATAAACTGAATTTTAAATTTAAAAATTTGTAAAGTTGATTTAATTAAACAATTTTATATCAGAAATTTACCAAATTATATTCATGTTGATTGTAACAAGCATTTCAACTAAATAATACACTATTTTAATTGATATTTGAATATTACTTTTTCCTATATAATTGATCAGTTAATCAACAGGAAGAAGGTAAACAAAAAAATTAAGTAAAATATTATTGGTTATTAATAATAAAATGCTGAATTAAATTCTATGTAAAACATGCAAACCAAGTGCCATAATGGCTAATATATATCAATTAGAACAATACCATATTCCAGGAACTGGAACTTAAATAACCAGTTCAAAGTTCAGAGAATATTTTAAAAGAAAAGCTAAAAGGGAAAATTTATACCGCTGCAATAGAAGAGCAATATCAGTGGCCTCTGGTGCTTTTCTCTGCTTTTGTTGCCCATAAATTTGGCAGGATACCACATAAGTGAACTTCAAATCTGCTTGTGCCCGTGCTTCACGTGACAGCTCAAAACCCTGAGAGGTGTGAAAGTCTGTCTGGGAATAGTCATCCACTAGAATTGTAAGACAAACATAGTGAGTACCTCACGGCAGTCCTGTCTGATAAAATAAATGACAGTGGAAGATCCAAAAGCTCATACCTCTTGATCTCCTTTCTAAGAAACTCTGTAACATAAGAGCTCTTCTATAATACATCATACCACGCACTGCATTTCCAAGGAAAAAAAGTAGGAAGAAAATGCCACAACTAAAATGAGGTGACCCAAAACATAAATGCATGGCAATCTAATCATACAGAATGAGAAGACTGCACACAGGGATTAAATCAGGAAGCCAATAATAACAAAAGAGCTCTAACCAGTCCGAGCTAGAGTCTGCCCTCTGTAAGATGCCCAAAAACGTAGCTCCAGTGAATCACTAGAACTTTCTTGAAGTTCCACATCCCCAGTGGACTCTCCTCTGCCAATCCGTTCCAGAAAATTCTCCCATTCATCTAATTTTCAAAAATCCCATCCATCATCCAGAAACACATGACAAATCAAAGGAGAAGAAGCTTTGCAATGCTCAAAATGAGAAGTATGAACATTTGCAGCAAAAACTCCTCACAAACAGGAGAGCGAAATCTAATAAGCAACAGAGCACAAGAAAAGGAAACCTTGTAATCAAAGTATTACATACATGTCTTGTTTATGAGTTCCTAGACCAGTTCTAATAAAGGTCTGCTTAAACATGTAGCATTCCAATTTTGGCCACAACTTCGCTGAACAAACTTTGGAGAATCATCAACCAAATTAGATTAACACTAAACTTAAGTTTCAAATAAAAAACACAAACAATCCTTTCTGTTAAATTTGCCAGTTCAATCTTGTAACAGCATCTTATTATGCCATATGAAAGAGAGAAATAGGAGAGAAAGTTGAGGGGCCTAACCCTAAATTAGTTTCAGCCAATTGATTTAAAAGATGGAACATAAAAATATTAATACCCTAATGTGGTACATGTAATACTACTACTCATTCGCAAAAAAGCTAAAGGTACTGAAATAGAGGACCAATTCCACATACTTTCAAAATAAACATTACAACCCACATGGAAATTTGAAGGTATAAATGATTATGTTGTTTGGAAAGCATGAACATCAATTACTGGCTCTTATCGTGAGAGAGAGAGAGCAATCATATGTGTGTGTGTGTGTGTTCCTATGCATGAGAGCGAGAGCAATCATATATGTGTGTGTGTTCCTGTGTGAGAGAGAGAAAGCGGGGTTACCAGGGAAAATTTTCTGAAGATAGAAGAGAATGGATATCCCATCCTCATTTTCAACCCGGAGATCAGACGAACTATAAAGCACAGTCTCACTGTAGTATGGGGTGAATACACTATTTTCCAAAGCATGAAAAAGTAAAGGGATGAGCAAAATATATCCTCAGATGCCATGAGAAATCATTTATTCTCAACTCTAACTCTATTTTACCAAAATGGTAGCATTTCACAAACTGGTTTTGCTGAAGGCATGTTCATAAACAGTGAATTAGTGAAAAACTCCAATCTTCTTCGTGCTTCAAGATTCTTTGGAATATTGGCTGCTGAATCCTTTACTGTGAGAAGAAGGTGCAATCGCTTCACTTGCTCCTTCTGAATATAACAAGAGGAATGAAATAAAGTTAGTAAAAACATGAACAGCAAAGAGAGGTTGTCATTATAGACTAAAAACATGCATCACATATACTTACAACTTCTGGATCTGTTGGCCATTCTATCCTAGAAAACAAACGACCTTCATTTCTTGCTACCGCTAAAATGTTCCAAGTATCAAGCTGCTCTCTGTATATTTTTTTATAATTTATAATCATAAGAGTTGGATAAATATAGAACTACTTCGAGACTTAAAGTGGAGTGCAGAGGCATCATACCTAAGATCTAAGG
This sequence comes from Erythroxylum subrotundum, assembly GCA_027563845.1. NCBI lineage: Eukaryota > Viridiplantae > Streptophyta > Magnoliopsida > Malpighiales > Erythroxylaceae > Erythroxylum > Erythroxylum subrotundum. The sequence goes on from JAOQMQ010000007.1 coordinate 19,042,920, forward strand.
ACAGCAGATCATGTGTAACAACTTCATATAGATCATACATAGCTTTTGCAGCACCTTTGGCAAGTTCAGGAGTTTGATCCCGTATCTGGCACACAAACCATTTTGTTTCATTAAAACAATAACCAAAAATTGCAGAGTCATATCAAATAGTCTGTGCATAAATGCAATAAAATCTGAATAGTTGCAATTTAAGTAATCAACATCAACACTGCTGTTGCTGTTGCTGTTTATAGAATTAAGTGTCATTAACAAGTATGGTTTGGTTGATCAACTATTCCAATAATTACCAAGAAACTAATAACTAAGGCAATACAAGCATATTTAATATTTTCATAGCTACCGAAGTTAAAATATCTAAGTGACAGACACACAAATTCAACAAATAAATTGCAGGTAATATAAGATAATATCTAAAACTAAAACTGAACCAAAAGAGAATTTTTGCCTTTGTTATATGAGGGACTCAATAGACAAAGCACAAGACAAAACACAAAATACCAGGAGTCCGGACAGAGCTGTGAATCTTGATAGCACAAGAGGAAGCTTCTTCAGGGATAAAGTGACCACAAGTGATTCCCCCATTATGCTGTTGTTGATTTCACGGAATATCTTTTCAACCCTATGAGCATATGTAAGAGAAATGAATAAGCATCTACGAAAAGTCACATGTTCCAAAAGTAATGACAAATTAAAAATCAAAATAAAACAGAAAGGAATAGTACCAAAGCCTCCCTTCATCAGCAACCAGGGAATGCAGAATTCTTTCAACACTATAATAGCATTCCTGTACTGCGTATGCCATATATTCATCCCTAGATATTCTGCTCCAGAGATCTGATTGAGCATCTTTGCAATCCACGGCCATATCAACAGCTAACAGGATCTGTAAAGGTTATAACATGAAAAAATGTCCAAATCCCAGAAGTTATAAATTATAGGCTGTTCTACCCAATGAAGAGAAGGAAACAAACCTTGCTGCTCAACAGAAACAAAGGCCATTGTACTAATCTTAGGCTTCCCGTATTGCTAGGAATAGAAAGCAAGTCCATTTCCCTGGGAACGAGCACCAACTTAAGTGAAATGTGAATTTGAACTAGAGAAAGAAATCATTAATACCGAAATTAAAATTTACAACCATAAATCCTTCATCTACCTATTACTAATGAAATCTTCCTCACGCAAGCTTTTAATTATCTCATTCCAGAAAGGAGCAAAAGCTCCTGCATATGCTTTATTCTTCTCTTGATATTCCTGTGTAAACAAGCAGAATATAAGTTCTAGCAACTTCAAAGTAATCTACTGACAAATAAAAAATTTGAGTATTCCAAGCCTACACCTCTTGGAATATACTGATACTGCACAGGTCAGATGATCCAAATTTCTATTTGTTCCAGATATATACATGCTTTCAATAAAGAAAAAGAACCACTAATTTCAATAGAAATCATTTCTCGCAGATATTTCTATTATTTCCTATGGAAATATCTCTCCACCTACAACTGATCTATAGCAGTCAATACAAGAAATTTATGGCATTATAAGAGGTTTTTACTGTAATAACCTAAGCATCAAATGTATCAATTACCTGAGATGATTGTGGGTCGAACGGAATCCTGCAAAACCAAATTAACTGAAATATTGCTCATGAAAAGAAAGAAGTTAATTAATTTGCACCTGCAGAAAAAACTAGCAAACAACACACAACATAAACAGAAAGGGGAACTTCTGCAAAAACATTAAAAGAATTTTAGCAAAAACCTTCTTTGCTGGAAATGGGAACATAGAGGCAACCTTTATTTGCAGTCTTAGCTATCCAAAATGTCCATAGCAAGACAACGCAAAACAGAACATTGAAATTTTGAAAATAATGTTCAACAAACTTTTGCAGCCCTCTTAAAATTCAGGATGCCCAACAAGTGATTGACCAGGTTACAAACTTAAGTAGGTCATTTGGCAAAGTTACCTCCCAAGTACAGTAGACCACCAATTGTTTCATCTGATTTAGAAAGGACACTAGTGTAACAAAATGGGTTCAACATCAATATGCAACAAATTTACTTTCTCAAACAAAAGGGAAGTAAGATAAAAATCTAGAGTTGGGAATATGTGCCTGGTCATGCCCAAATTCAACGATCCAGGCCCGGGTTGACTGGGGATCAGGCCAAGCTTGGCCCTGGGGACCAACCCAAGCAGTCCAAACAACCCCACCCCCAACCCCAAACAACTTCATTTTGGTCAGCCTGAGCTGATCGGGCTTCGGGACACGCTCAGGCTGCCCGCTCAAAGGCATTTCAAAGAAGAGTAACCAGAAAATTTTACTACAAATAAGCAACAAAACTGAAGCCCACAAATCTCAACTTTATTGTGAATATCATTGATACCACTATTATCATGTGCTTTATTGTAAATAAAAACCAACCTCCTTCCTTGCGGGGACACGAGATTATTGACAAAAGCCTCTGGAAAGCTCTCAAAACGTTTGTGCACCATTTCAAGGGAGCGTATCTGTCAGCACAATATTGAGGAATTTACAGCAATAAGAGATGCAATAAAGTGCTTAAGCCTACGGTCCACAAGTTGAAAGAAAGTTTCCTCAAATGACCACTCCAAAATGCCATTTCATACCTCGCCTAAACGAGCCCGTGCACCCATTACACCACCCACGATAGCTGACAATACAGTGTACCATATGTGAATGTCCATGAGATATATCTACAAGAGAAAAGAGAACTGCTATTTAACCCGCTTGTTATACTTTTCTACAAGGACATCCCTTCATGGATTTATGCAAATAACTTCCATAATGTCTTCAATCAAAATGACTAAGGAAGTAGAAATTAAAGTGAAGGGGCTCTTTCAAGTCAAAAGAGTTGCAATTGGATTTTAATTTGTTTCACTTAAATATCTCAGATAATGAAAGATATGACAAAATTAAGAAGTCCTGTGCTCCTTAAAGAAGCAATGACCAAATTTCTAAACATCCACAAGCAAAATGAGTAAAGCACTCACTGCTACAACAGGAGCCCAGAGGCTAACTATGGTCAAGATATTGTTATTATCTGCAAAAATCAAAATCAGCAAATCAGTAACAAGTGCAATGAACTAAAGATGCTCTTCTTTGAATAAGTATGGGTAGGTAGTGCACCCTTTATAGGACTGTCAAAATTATTACATTTTATCAAGACAAATGTTGAATGATAAAAAGAAAATAACATAAGTAAATATATTGAGCTGGATATGAAGAAATGATAAGGCACATAAACAGTTTAATAAGTTGAGTATAGTCACTATATGTGTGCTTTGGAAATTAAAGAGAGTTCACTTCCATTGAGTTGTCCCATGCTTTTACGCCAGCCCATTAGCTAACAATGTTCAAGATAATTGTTAGCATATGCAATATGTAATATCCTATTTCCAGCAGATATATAGTTGTCAATAGACTCATAACAGCATCAATCAATGAAAAAGATTGCAGTAAGCCAAATTGTAGTAATGCATAACATTATAAGCAGCTTCACAAGATAAACAAGACCTAACAAACATATCCTTGAAGCCCCTTGCTAAACCAATCTAAAAATTTCCCACAATACAGGAAACTCAAACACAATCAACAAACTTACTCTTTGATATAAGATCATGCCACGAGTATTGCACAGAGGGAAGATCCCTTATAATATTTGTGGGTTTGACAAGGGGTTTAATCTGCACGCAAGTTAAGATTATGTAAAACATTTTTTCCAGCAAAAATTCAAAGATGACCTCATGTCATCTTCAATCAATGTGAAGATTAAGGCGCCATACTTGCCTGGAGAAAGTAAGCAAATGTGAATTTGCATGCAAAGATCAGTAACCAAAACAGGACATACCTGCAGCAGTTAGGAAAATTTTAATAAACAAGGTTGGGGCATAATGTGGGATGTAAACGAGGAAGAACTATTTATATCAGTATAACTGAAGCAATCAAAAGCATACACCCCTCCACATAATACATATTCACCCATATCAATGCTTGCAACTATTAAATGCAAACTGCGATATCCGTAAAAATTAAGAATTAAATGCATCATAAGATTTTCACAAACACATGTGAGTCAACACACAATACAATGAACACACACAGCTTTTTTATCTTCAATTCATCAAATATATTGAATTCATATGCATTCCAATCCAAACTTACTAAAAGGAACAGACCATACAATGTCCCTCTCACACTCAGAAAAAAAAAGTACCTGATAAATCAGAAAGCAAAAGCAATAGATTCCACAAGAAAAAAGAATTGCAACGAAGCAAGATATATATGCATTCAAATTAAAGATTGGGAGCTATGAAACTTGATTATCGAAGACGAGTCGAAACATTGAATGTCAGAAACAAACCTGCAATAATCACTCATTCTCTCAAAAAGACCACGTCCAACAAAGTATCGTTCCTGAAGTAGGAATAAAAGTTGCACTAAAATAAATATCAAGTATAGGGACAGACACATATCCAATCCTTTCAAATGAATGTTGTTAAAAGTTTCTGAACCAAAAAGATATAACTGAATTACCTGATAAATCCACTTAAAAAATTGAAAGAATGGTTGATCTGATACGTTAGACAAAGAATGACAAAATGGAAGTTTGAGTAACAGAGCAAAGACCAAGCGCACAGCAGCATAAACACCTAACACAAGTATATAAATCCGGAAAAAGAATGGATCTGCATTCCGTTTATTCTTTTCGTCTAGAACCCGCCTGCAGCATTTCAGCACTAAAAATGAAGACCAATAGAGGGAAGGAAATGTAATGGCACCAAGGCACTGTTAAACAATGATAGCAAAACAGCTCTAGCTACTCACAAGTAAAGATATGATACTCCTGCTGAAGCAAAGCCAGTCCAGAAAAACTGAATAACGACTCTTGAGATAGCCATGCCTCGTGCAGTGCTGTAAGCCCCAAACATAAGCAGAACATCTAAACAATCTGTAAGCAGCAGGATAGTTACCAAGAGAAATAAAAAATTTCTGAATAATAAAATTGCATGTTTTATTCAAAACTCATTCAGAAATCAAGCTTACTCTTTATGAAATTCATGATAGCAAACACTGGCCCAACACTGAGTACTATTTTGAAGACATCCAAGTTAATATGCCCATGGTTGAATGCGATAATCGTCAGAGCCTGCAGATAAGAGAATAATACGTGAACTTATTGAATATAAACATCTCACACTAATTACATCAATAATCACAAACTTAACCTGGAACATCAAGAGCAGAAAGATCCATAGCCGATGGAAACTACGGTATAGGTGGAGAAAAGTACGATGCTCAACAAAAGAGCTTTTACCAGTCTGTCAGGAAAAAAAAAAGTTTTCTTTTACATGATTATTCCGTCAAGGAAAAGTTGATATTTATGCTTTACGTCTTGCTTCAAACAAAATGCCAGGTACGATAAAAAAAGATGCATCACCAGCATCTAACAAACCAGGGCCATCATAACTTACAACTGACAACTGGTGAACAATGGGACATGCTTTTGCATGTTCCTTCAAACAAAGCTTGAATAGGTTTGCAAACACCAATATCAGCAACAAAATAAAAAGCCAAACTAGAACTAACACCACATTTCAGGTTGAATTCAAGAAAATCAAACTTTCCAGCAAAAAATGAAAAACATTAGAGAATGTGGAAAACAGCAAACCACTTTGACACTTTATCAACTAAGATCATTTAATGGCCAACTATAATCAGAGAATTTAATAGCAGCATAGCTATGGAAAACTAATTTTGACAAGATGTACAATGAGAGAATAAAATTGACCACCTTGACATCACTGTATCATTAAAGCACCTTCTTAATCATAATTTCAAATATAAAGAATGAGGCATCAAGAACCATAAAAAATTCTGAACAATTTATGAATACAGCAGCTCACCCTTTTTCGTCCTTTAAGTGACAAAAGAAAAGGTGAGTCCTTCTTCATAGGCCAGCTTAACTCAAAGCATGTAGGTGACCTACATATGTGCTGGAAATGAAAAACAAAGACATTGCAAGTCTGCTATGAAGAAAATAGTAAGAAATCTCTGAGAACAAACCAAAAATATTCATTGAAGTCATCATAATTCCTCCACGCTGAATGTGCAGCTCTTCCATTGTCATTCCGCAAAGCTTCCTATCATATACCATACAGAATTTAAAAAGATAAGTGTTCAATGGTTCAATGAATTGATCCACTCAGAAACCTCAATCTGAGCATGTCTAATGACTTGCACGTTTTAATATAATGGCAAGCACTTAATTTCACAAAATTAACTCACAATGAGGTTTTACTTACCTTTCCCATTGTCTCATATATAGGAGTAATAATTCGGTCAAGGAAGGACACAGAACCCGTTTCTGTTACACAACTGGCAGCATGATTAGCTTCTCCATGATCCAATTTTGCATCCAATTCTTTAGCCATCTGAAAAACATAATTATGTTATCTCCAATGGACGTAGATCATATGCCAAAAAAGTATTGATGAACAATGGTCCCAATAGGACTCCACCTAAGCAATTTACTCTAAGAGCACCAAAGTGATACTAAAAACATTTCTACACTATCTTGTAAGATAAAATTTGCAGAAATAAACAATTTCCCAAATCATTAGCTGGTGAAACACCATTACCACATTTTCAACTTAAGTTGGAAGGAAAAGGAATAACATTAAACCATTTGAAAGGGCATCCACAAAACCAAGCATTAAATCAAATGTAGAAAAATATAATTAGGTTTTAGTTAAGAGCAATCTTACGGCAACCACAAAATGCACCAGTAAATTATCTATTTAGCTGATAGAACTAATTTACCCATATAAAAAATAAATGTATGCAGCGTAATGACCATTCAATTGAAGACAGTTTATTCATTCATCTAACTCAAAGACAACTAAGAGACAGACAGAAGGCTTACATTGTGAAATATATAGCAAAGACATTCAGGAAGGAAACGGACATTTGCTGCTTCACCCCAAATAAGAAAGTACAATGAAACCAAGAAAAGCTTCCTGTCCTTTGTAATTGCTTCAATTCTGTACAAGTTATAAATCGTGTTTCAATAAACAGAACTTATGCATGCTTTCAAGATGTAAGCAGGCAGGAGAATTAACCTATTGTACGCAAGGCGTATTCGCAAGTATCTGCACCATTTGATGTAGTTATCCAGCACCTTCAAGAAAACTTCATTAATTGCTTTTTCATCTATCTTCTGCAGAACGGAAAAAGATGGATAGGAGTTAATAAGAATACCAGCTAACCAGCCAACTGAAATATCTGATTAACTTCTTCCAATGCCCATTCAGAAACTATGTAAATCATGTAATAGGTCATCAAGTCCTAACTACAAGGCACTAAAGTCCTATTAATCAACAGGTACTAAACTGCATCAGATACAATTGTAACTACACACATTTGAGTTTGATAAAAAAAAATTACGCACGCAAATACATCATGGTTCCCGAACCTTCCAAACATTCGGCTGAAGAATGGATATTTTGGAGGTGCAAAATGAGGAAATATACTTGATCCTATTCATAGAAGGCATTATTGATCCAAATACCATGAAAAGAAGTAAATGATACCCAATATCTCAGTAACCAAGTGTGGAGTTTATAAATGCTCCGAAGATGTGTTATAAGTAGTTTTGATGACCTTTATTGCCTATCAGATTTAATCCTATGAATCACAATCAAGAAAATTCAATTCTAAAAGTTTCTTTTACACTGATTAGAACTTTTAAGGATTACTCTAAATTCCTCACCCCACACCAAGCAATTTCAACAATTTCCGTCCTGTAAGAATCCAAGCTAACTAAAACGAAAAGAAAAAAGAAACTTTAAATATAAGGTGGTGCTGTCGATATATTTGCCATTATACTAAGAGAGCTAATAAACTAAGACTACATGGTGCTGTTCTTTGAAAATATCAATCTAATCCTGGCATTAATAAGGAAAATCAATGGATTCTCTTTGATGAAAAGTAAAGAAGAATTGCAAGACACATATGTCATGTGAAGTGAAAGCAAGCCAATCTGTTAAACAGAAAAAGAACCAAACAGTTGGCAAGTTTAATAAATCAAAGAACTCACTGGATCAGCCTGAAGAGGTATACTAAGCCGTGATTGTGCATTTGCTATTGTAAGTACAACATTCTCACGCTGATTCCTTACGTTGTCTTTCTGCAACAAGAGAATAAATTGTTGTACAGACAAAAAAGAAAATGAGTGGTTGAGAATAATGGATGTATCAGCATACTCTAATTTAATCATCAATATTTTCTTATAAAGAACAATGGTTTTTATCCTTATAAGGTTTTCCTGTTCCAGCCACAATTACCCTAACTTTATTCCTACTTCATTGAAATTTACTGCCATAACATCATTCCCTACATCAATAATTTAATACTCAAAAAGGGTAAAAGTAAATCAATTTCAATCAAAAGGATAAAAGTAATGTTCATAGTATGCAGACCAACCACGAAGACCATAACAAGGGGAAGCTTGCTCAAGAATCATACAAAATGTAACTATATAATATATCCACCAGGGCTATATGAAAATGAGGTCCAAAACTGAGTTTCAACCACCTAAAGCTTCTAGTCATAGAAGAGTGTTACTCTCATAACACTCAAATAATGGTGTTCTGCATTAACCCTTCCGAGTGTTACAATCAGCAATATTTTTCACTTCCACATTCTGCTAACTTGCTTGAAAGATAGCAAGATAGGTGAGATGGCAACAAAGTTATCCAAAGAAAAGTCGTAGGAGCCACACACAAAATAATCGATACATGAACTTGATCATAAACACATCAAAATTCATTATTCTTGTATATTTACCAACAATACAATCTAGAGTGAATTGCTTACCAGACAGCAAAATAAAAATGAAAAACCTATACAGACCTGAAAGCCAAACACATATTCCAGAAGATCAAACATGTCTGCATGCCGTTCTCCAGATATCTCAAAATCAGCTGGAAGACTGGGGAAGTGCTCAGTATATCTAATGGAAGATATTGCACCTCGAACCTATAAAATGTAGCACAGAAATTTAGATATTCTCATGATGCAATATATTTTATGTGCCTATAGAGGAAAATTTTGATATAATCCTTCCTTAAAATGGAAAGATGTCAAATAGAAGTATCAAATCACGTTGTCTGATGGAGCAGCCAAAAACAATCAGCGAAAGGGGAAGCTCACTTACTTCAGGGAAAGCTCCAATAACATTAGTAAATGACGGTTCTTCTAGAGGCACAATGTTGTAAGGTATGAGTTCCCCTACTTTTTTAATCCTTCGCACCTGAAAAGTCAAACAAAAACTAACTTCAACCATAGCAGGATATGCTTTTCAAAAGATCTAATTTTTGTTGAACCAAAAATAATCCATGAAAACCAGTAATGCTTATTCAAGGAAGTTGGCAACAATTAGAACTTGCACAAGTGAAAGTAGCTAAAGTTTCCTTCACAACATCTCAAGAAAAAATGTTAAATAATACAGCAAAAATTTCTCTCTGACAGCATCTAAGCTTAAATCCAGAAAATTTTGGGAAGAAAAGATGTGGCTGGCATTGGTGAAGGGAATCAAGGGGAGACAATGACTTCATCGTGGGTGAAAACTACTTGTCACTGGAAAGCTTAAACAGGCTTTGCCCTATAGACATGCTATACCTAAGGTATCAAATCAAAAAGAAAATTGACAAAAAGGAAGCATGGGAAAGAAGAAGAATAAGAGAGCATAAAGAGCTAATCAAGCACACATAGAGTGGTTGAAACTAAGAGATATAAGAAGGAATAATTCCAGATGGTAACAAATGAAAAGATTGCTTGATCTCTAAAGAGAGCTGCAATATTGAAGTTCCATTTTTTTAAGTCCACATTAGCTCTTAATTCTCTCAACAACTTGCAACTGAACAAAACCGTAACGAAACAAACAGTTGCTTGAAGGATTTTACACTTTATTGAAATGTGGAGCTGTTGACTACAATTACTTTAGTGTATATAGAATTTATATCTGTAGTGATCTCTTGCTATAATTGAGACATCTCTCCCTATAATTGGGAGATTTGATAACTAAGAATATCCCTTAATTATTCCTAGGGCTCTTGTATATATAATATAGAAATCCTATGTACAGATATCTCAATTCAATATAGAATTGTTTTCTACATAGTATCAGAGCCTTGCCTGATTTAAAGGCTGCTCTTCTTCGTGGAATTTTTTTTCCTTGGCTACTCCTCTCTGTTTGAAACAATGAGCGACTAAGCTTGTACTCGCTCAAAACAGCGTGTCTTTTCCTCTCAACACCCACCCAGCCTGTTTCAGAAGTGATTGGCGACCATACCTGCGACAGACCTAACATCATCGGTGCAACCACGCTACATAGCAGACCATCAGCTTCCCACACGAGTGAAGGCCACCTGTCACCGTCCGGTCATCTTTTCGTCTCTAGTCTTGGACCACTAATGTCGCTGACTCCTATTCATCCTCCCTGACGTGTCTGACCTCCGGTAGCCCGTCGGAAAACACAACAAAAGTCCATGGCTGTTTCGAGATCCTGTCTGTTGGTATATTTTTTTTGTTGCTGTGAGTGTTTCTGAAGAAGATGAATGGAAAAAGGTAACCATTCAAGTTCTGATAATCCTTCACTTCAAATCAGTCCTGTAAAACTTGATGGAACCAATTATCTTGCTTGGTCAAGATCTTGTTTGTTGTTCATCAAAGCTAAAGGCTTACATGGTTACATTAATGGTGATAGTCAAAGACTTGATGTCAATAATCCTGCTTATAATCATTGGGAGTCTGAAAATTCCATCGTGATGTCGTGGCTTATCAATTCAACGCAACCGGAGATTGTTCGAACGTATCTGTTACTTGACACAGCAACAAATATACGACAAGCTACTTCTCTAGCGTACTCTCAAGTAGGTAAATAAAGCACAAATTTTATATATTCGTAATAAACTACATAACACCAAGCAGGGAGATATGATATGCTATATCACAGTCCTTTATGAGCTGTGGATTGTAGCAAGAACTAGATTATTATCATAATTTTCAAGCAAATTGCTCAAAAGATGCTGTTAAAATCCAGAAAATGATAGAGGTGGATCGAGTACTTGATTTTTTCGCAAGTCTCAACTAAGAATATGATCATATACGAGGTATTGTACTTGGAAAAGAGCCTTTCCCTTCAGTACAGCTTGCACATTCTCTTGTTCAACAAGAAGAAAGTAGAAGAAATGTTATGTTACATACAGCTATTGTTGAGAAAGCAGGGTTAGTGGCTAGTTCAACTGAGAAGCCAAAATCTGATAAGGATCACTGGCACTGTGATTATTGTGGAAACAACGGCATACCAAAGAAACCTACAAGAAACTACATGGGCAGCCAAATCAGAGTCGTGGAAAATGCAACGGCTCAATGATAAGGGGCCATGCTCACTTGGCTTAAGGGAATAAAGCATCTAAAGCCCTCTCAACTAAAGTTTTATCCAATAAGGAACTTCAAAACTTAAGACATCTCTCAAAATTGGACTCTTCTTCCATAGTTGGTACATCAATTATTGCAAAATCACATATTGTGTACTCAAATCCTAAAGATAATCCTTGGATCATAGACTTTGGAGCTAACAAAAATATGACAGGATCTCAAAACAAATTTTATAATGTTAGAATACTAGATGGGTCTTTTACCTCTGTATCTGGCACAGGTACTGTTAACTGTACTCCCAATATCAATTTATCATCAGTTCTTCACGTACCTTGTTTTCCTATTAATCTTCTCTCCGTCAGTTCTATCACTAAGGATCTTAATTACAAAGTTGAATTTTTTCCTGACTATTGTGTTCTTCAGAACCTCTACACAAGGCAGAGGATTAGAATTGGTAGACTACAAGATGGCTTATATGTCTTGGAAAAAAGTCCTATGACAATTGCTCATTAGGCATCTCGTGGGAATGATGTGAACAATAAGGAAATTCTATAGTGGCATAGGTGGTTAGGACATCCCTCGTTTTTTGTTCTAGAAAAATTATACTCAAGCTTGTTTAAAAGAACTTTTAATTCTTTGTTTTGTGAAGCAGGTGAACTTACCAAACAAACAAGAAGTTCTTATCATTTATCTACTAATAAAAGTTTGTTCCTTTAATGACAATTCACTATGATGTTTGGGGTCCTACTCAAAATCCCTCTCTTTCTGGTCCTTGATGGTTTGTGACCTTTATTGATTGTTGCACAAGATTAACTTGGGTTTATTTGATGCAAGCCAAGAATGAAGTGTTTTCGCGCTTTCAGTCTTTTCTTAAAATGATTTGTACCCAACATGATGCTAAAGTTAAAATCTTGAGATCTGATAATGGATTGGAGTTGATGGATGGAAAATTTCGTGCTTATCTAGATTCCTATGGAATAATACATCAAACCAGTTGTGCCTATACTAGTGAATAGAACGGAGTTGCAAAAAGGAAGAACCATACATATTTTAGAGGTAGCTCGATCACTCATGTTTACCATAAATCTTCCAAAAGGATATTAGGGTGATGTTGTCCTTTCAGCTGTTTATCTTATCAATAGAATGCCACTTCAGATTCTGGACTTTAAAAGCCTAGTAGAAATTTTGCACACCTCCAAGAATAATTGGGTGTATTTGCTTTATTCATGCTTGGAATGTAGGCAAGTTGGAACCTAGAGCTTTGAAGTTTGTTTTTCTAGGATACTCTTCCACACAAAAAGGATACAAGTGTTATCACTCCCCATCTAAGAAATACTTTGTAAGTATGGATGTCATTTTTTTAGAGTGTGAGCCTTATTTCACCATACAACAAACTCCTCTTCAAGGGGAGAATGAGCAAGAAGAGGTGTTGCTTGATAATGTAATCCAGGAAGAGAGAACAATTCAGTGGGGAAAACTAGTGTGATTCAGGAGGATCGAAGTAGGCGCTTAGATAGACCAGATTTGCGAACATACTCAAGACGAGAAAAGACAAAAAAGTCATCATGCAGTCTATGTAAGTATGGATGTCATTTTTTTAGAATGTGAGCCTTATTTCACCATACAACAAACTCCTCTTCAAGGGGAGAATGAGCGAGAAGAGGTGTTGCTTGATAATGTAATCTAGGAAGAGAGAACAATTCAAGGGGGAAAACTAGTGCGATTCAGGAGGATCGAAGTAGGCGCTTAGATAGACCAGATTTGCGAACATACTCAAGATGAGAAAAGACAAAAAAGTCATCATGCAGTCTATGTCATCCTCCTCCTCTGAAAACACTAGTGAGTGAGAATATGATTTATCTGATGATTTAGACAAGCCTATTGCCCTTAGGAAAGGTGTTAGAACTTGCACCAAGCACCCAATTTCTAACTTTGTTTCCTATGACTCACTATCTCCTCCCTATAGAGTCTTTGTCTTGTCTGTTTTCTCTGTGTCCATTCCACAGAATGGGCAAGAAGCATTGGAAAATGTCCATTGGAAAGAAGCTATAGTCGAGGAAATGAAGGCCCTGGCAAAAAGAGAACTTGTCACTACTCCAGAAGGAAAAAAGAGAGTTGGCTGCAAACGGGTATTTGTTGGGAAATATCCAGTTGGGAGTTTACATCTCACAAAGAAATACATTCTTGATCTCTTAAGAGAAACTGGAATGTTAGGATGCAAACCAAGCACTACTCCTATTGACAGTACAAA
>JAOQMQ010000007.1:19133185-19147376 GCA_027563845.1 Erythroxylum subrotundum
TATTGATATTGACAAAGTTCGAGTCGGTAAATGATGGAGACTTAAAATGTAATGCTAGTAAGAGAACTTACTGAACTAACATTTAGAAAATCTCGTCTCCAGCTATGTTTCATTCTATTTTCACATTAGCATTGGCTGTTCTGTCCTAGAGTATGTTTCAGAATCCTCTTACATTTTGAAAGAGATGTCAATGGTCAGTCTTCATGGTTGCCTTTTTGTTCTTTGGTGCAAGAATTGTTTTTGATTGTCGGAATTATTTCTCTCCGATTGTGCTTATTCCGAGTGCCTTGTATACTTAGGATAACAGTGTGAATTTTGCTGGCTTGTACCCTGATCCTGAAGAATTATATTTAGTAGCCCAATAAAAAATTCTACTGGTTTAGAGACAGGCAGACAGCATGTAAAAACTTCCTGTCTAGTTATTAATATCCTTGGCATTTATGACAGGTTACTTATAGTTTGCTTGCTTGACAATGAGGGGGTGCATCAAATGGCTAGATATTTTGGCAAATCTCAGAAGTCTGAAGAGCATAGAACTGCACCGCTATCTAGGTTGGCACAAATTGTCACATCAATTCCTGATAAAGCACGGACAAAAGGCCCTTCTTCTCTTTCTGCTCAGTATCCTTATTTTCGTTTATGCTTTTCTTTCTGCAATTCTGACATTGTTTTTGTGGTTATTGTCCATTTGAGTAAACAAGTTTTTCTATGGATCTGCGTAAAAGTTGTAATGTTTCCTTAATGGAGACATAGTTTGTTCTTCAAGCAGATATCAGGTCAACTTCTCCGTGGAGCAAAAGAAACAGATAACAATATTTTAAATAAAGAAGCAATGTACAATAAGAATGGCATGGACGGAAGATTTTTATTTATAGGAGAAGTATTTGCACGCATTTGTCGGCGTGGGTCTTCAGGTAATTGAAATATTTGATCGGTAACTATCTCTTACAAATCTTGTTTCCATTGGGAACCCATTGACTTAACCTGTATATTAATAATTTTGAATATTGATTCTGGCAGATTAAATTAGTTCAGAGTAACCAAAAAAATTACTGCATCATATTTGATTATTTAGACAAAATCTGTTATCAATACTGATGAACATTACCTGATTATCAGAACCAAATCTTAGTTATCTATTCTCAATAAAAAAAATCTTTCTGATGTCCAAGAACTTAATCTCATATATTTGTATGTGGTCGGAAATCTACTAGTGATGGAGCAACTCTGTAGCTTTGGTCTTTAACTGATATTAATCTTGTTCACAGATGTGCTGCTATGTGAAATGATCCCTCTGGTTCTCTCACATGTGCAAAGCTTCATCTCGTCAAGTTCTGATTCAGATATTGTAGACAAATATAAGTCAAACTCTGAATACCAGTTTTGGTCAAAGATAATGGAAGCAATTAAAGACTCCCATGCAATTGAAAGAATGTCTGAACAGCTTTTATGTTATTTGGCACATGAAAATGTACCTGATGTTGAAGCATACTGGACCCTTTGGTTATTATTTAATCGGATTATTGAAGTTCAGCCATCAGTGAGGTCAGTAGACATCATACATTCAACCTAATGCAAAATGATAGTTTACTGCCAGGGCTTTAAACTTTATGTTCGTGTGAGCAGGATTGTCATAGATGAAATTTTCAACTTTGATGCTTTTAATATTGTGCTCCCAAGTTTTTCTCAAAAAAAATCTGGTTTAGCTTATTCCTTGTGATTCTTAGAGTCATTTGGCAATAGAATCATGACCTATATTATGTTTTTTGATTCTCTTCATGTACTAATTTTTCAATTGTATTTTAGGATGCTTATTATTTCTTCTTGCACTATTGATGCCCCTAACACCAGACACCCATTTGCTTATTGCAGGTCTTTGTTTGTTGACAAATTTTTACTATGGAAGGTATTTCCTATTTGCTGCCTCCGATGGATCATTCAGTTTTCTGTTCTTGAATGTCCACCTGTTGACAACTCACTCGCTAAAGGTCGTGAAATACATCATCTCTCACACACAGTGCAGCATCTTGTCACTGTGTGGTCTAAAAAGGAATTTGTGCAATCAACACCATTGGAGCAGCAAACTTGTATCCTTTCTCACTATTTTATTTCCTTATATGGTAGGTAACTAACAATGTAACCGAGATTGTGAAAGGTCTGAAGACTCTTCGTGTTGCATTAAGGGAAAAAATATGTCTGTGACATGACATTCTGCTTTTTCTTTTTTCCCCTAACAATATGTCGAATGATTTGAAGTTTGCTTTTATATTATGTTTAAGTGATAGGAAGAAATGAGACTAGGTTCAGAGGATTGTAAGACAGTATAGAAATGGTAGCCTATCTATGAAGACTTCCATTCTTTCAAAACTTTCCTCCTTCCCCCTTTTCCTCCCTCCCTATGGGACTGGTCTCTTAATACAAGTTACTTCATTCAATCCAGTTGTCGCTTAATCTGAAATACAGATGTTACTGCTGCTATCGGTCTTTGCATGGAAAAGATGTCTAAAGAGGAATTAGATGTATCCAAGGATGTGATGCACTCGATTCTTCAAGGAGTTAGCTGTATATTCTTTTTCCTTTGCTCTGCAAGATATTTCTGTATGATTGGGTTTTGTACTTTTCTTATGACTAGTCTTTATTGCTGACAGCTAGGCTGGAGAGTCCTACTCATGTAGTACGGAAAATGGCAAGCAACATTGCTTTGGTGTTCTCTAAAGTCATTGACCCCAGCAATCCTCTCTACCTTGATGATAGTGATGCCAGTGAGACCATTGACTGGGAGTTGGGATTGATTAAACCTCCCAAGGGAACTCACTCTTTTGCTACCTCTAATAATAGTGAGACTAAAAAGGTGGCAAATACTGAGCCTGAAAGCAACCTGAGCTGCACAATCAATGACAGGATGTGCAAAAATTCAAAGGGTCAAAGCAAGCGATCATCTGAATTTAAGTTGGTTGATCCAGATGAGATTATCGATCCCGCTACACTGAATTATGAATCAATATCTGATAGTGATGAGGATGATGATGTGAGTCAGACTTCTGAGTCCTCCAGTGATTCATCTCTACAACCATATGACTTGAGAGATGATGATACCGATCTCAAAAAGAATATTACACAGTTGGTTGATGTAGTTAAGGCCCTAAGAAAATCTGATGATGCAGATGGGGTAAGGCAATTCATTTTATCTGTCAATTATAGCAGTTACTCCAACTGCAAAATTCACTTTTCATTCAAGTTTTCAGATTTGGATATGATTATACTCGATCTATATTCTATGACTTGAGAAAAATTGAAGAGAACTCATAAAAGGGTAGCTAGAATTTCTTGCTCTATTTCTATTTGTCACAGAGTGCTCCATGTTTGATTACAAGAACATCAAGATTTTTTCTTCCAAGGATATTATTAATTTCTTGAAATTGGCAACAGAAAATTCTCTTAACTAATTTGTTATCCATGATATCCTTTGCAGGTAGAGAGGGCACTTGATGTTGTCGAAAAGCTCGTGCGAGCAGCACCTGATGAACTCACACACATAGCAGCTGACCTTACTAGAATTCTAGTACAAGTTCGATGTTCTGATGTGACAGTAGAAGGTGAAGAAGAATCAGCTGAAGAAAAAAGGCAACGAGCTCTGATAGCATTACTTGTCACTTGTCCTTTCAAATCAGTTGATACCCTAAACAAAATGTTATATTCACCAAATGTAGACATCAGCCAACGTATAATGATCCTAGATGTAATGACTGAAGCAGCTCAGGAGCTTGCTGAGGCTAGGGATATGAAACCTAGACGTCAATCAAGAGCCTTCATATCAACTATATCAGAGACTCAACCCTGGTTCTTGCCTAGTAACCCTGGACCTCCTGGTGCTAGTCCCTGGAAAGAAGTCTCTGAAATGGGGAGTTTGCTCAAATATTCTAACCGTTATGAGAGAGAACTTCCACCAAAATCCAGTCAGATAAAAACAGGGAAGACACGGCGATGGAGCCTCAGATCAACAAGTGTTCTAGAAAATCAATTTGATTGGTCCCACAACAAGTTTCCTGTTTACTCGGCAGCGTTTATGCTTCCTGCTATGGAGGGTTTTGATAAGAAAAGGCACGGTGTTGACTTGCTTGATAGGGATTTTGTTGTCCTGGGGAAACTCATCTATATGCTTGGGGTTTGTATTAAATGTACTTCTATGCATCCCGAGGCGTCTACACTGGCTCCTCTTCTTCTTGACATGCTAAGATCCAGGTATATTTGACAACAATTTGCCACAATTCTTCTTGTAGTGCAGACCCAAATTATATGTTGAGGTGGTGCAAAATCCTGATCAGGATGTGTGGAATGCTTATTGGTTATTAGTTTTCCCCAACTAGAGGCCATGGTTTACCTTTGCATTTTCTTTCATGTGGTTGCTTGGTTGTTGAGAAATGTGTGGAATGCTTATTGGTTATTAGTTTTCCCCAACCAGAGGCCACGGTTTACCTTTGCATTTCTTTCATGTGGTTGCTTGGTTGTTGAGAAAAAAAGATCAGCTGTATAACATAGCAGTGGTGAATTTTTGCAGGGAGATATGCCATCACAAGGAAGCATATGTTAGAAGAGCCGTCCTTTTTGCAGCTTCATGCGTATTGATATCTCTTCATCCGTCTTTTGTTGCTTCAGCCGTGGCAGAAGGAAACCTTGAAGTTTCCGTTGGACTTGAATGGATTCGCACATGGGCACTTGATATAGCTGAGTCAGATGTAGATAGAGAGTGCTATACTGTAAGTGAGAAAGTCATGCTTCCATCATTTATCTTTAGCAACGTAGTACTTTCATATTGTTGAGTACTTTTATGAGTACTTACAGATTGCTATATATCAAAATGTCGACTTTGGCTACAATGTTGGAAATTTAAACATCAAGACATAGTAGAACATCTATTTTATTTCTTCGAATTTTCTGAAAGTAACGTTTTCTTCTGTCAGATGGCTTTAACATGTCTCCAACTTCATGCTGAGATGGCCTTACAAGCTTCCAGAGCACTAGAGTCTGCAAAAACTGCATTCAAGGCCAAGAGTGTTGATCTTCTTCCTTCTGATCTCATAAAGGGGACAATTAAAATTCCACATTCAAATGCTAAATACTAAATTATTCTCATGCTATGCATTCATTTCTGTTTTGTACAGTTTCCAGGAAAGTCAGTATAGGTCCAATCTAAGCTCGGCCTGCCCGAACTTGAATGTTTCATTTTGTAATGAAAATTTTGTTGCTATTAGTATTCGTAAAGTTCTCAGATGAACGGTCAGACTCATACTATCACAAGAATCTACGGTAAGAAAGTGCCACGTGGGTCAATACCTGCGTGATGACGTGGCACTTCCTGTGTAGGATCAATCTGTAGAAAGAAAGGAGCTATAGAGAGTGACAATACTCAGCGCGACTCATGGCCCTTCACTCCCTCTCCAATTTCTTCTCCTCCTCCCTCTGCATCTCGCCGCCGCAACCGCCTCTCACTCACCTCTCCTTCCGGCCTCATAACCTTGAGATCTCGAAAAACGCGCTCTCCAACTCCACTTTGACACCACTAGTGGCCACCATAACACCACCTTCTATCGATGATAACTATCTAGTAGCAAGCGTAGTGTGCCCTTCGATGGCGTATTCTAACATCTTTTACTTCAAATCCGGCTACTTCAACGTGCAGATCAAAGTGGATGAGAAGGAACCCGAAGACAGTGTCGTGAATCGGTTCAGGAGATCTGTTTTAAGGGCAGGGATTGTACAGGAGTCGAAAAGGAGAAGATTCTTCGAGAACTCTCAGGACAAGAAGAAGAGAAAAACTAGAGACGCTGCCAGAAGGAATCGCAAAAGGTTCGTTTACTTTACTTATTATTCTTCTTTTGCCTCTCTACTCTTTGAGTTCTTAGTGGATTCGAGTTCTAGTTCGAGTTCTTTGGTTATCAAATGAAATGTGTTTTTCTTTTAATCTCAAACGTCAGACGCCCAAAACCAAGAGTCCAGATCAAAAAGGAAGATCTTAGAAGGAAACAAATTGATGATGATGAAGATGATAACTGGGATCTTCCAGAAGATTCACTAGACCTTCCCTATGTTAAATAGACAAACAAACACATACATAAAAACTCTAATCATTGTTTTGATTTTCAGAACCTGTTTGATGTTTACCTTAGTCAGAATTGAAACAAAACCTATGTTTCTCATCATATAAATATTAATAGCTTTTCACTTTCCAGTTGATCACCCTATATTGGTCGTCACTCTAAACGATCGGTTCGAGTCTGCTGCCAAAACTGGAAATGAATTGGATAAGCGGAGGTCGTTTGTAGGCTCATTCACCTTTACCTCTGATTTTTTGGGATGAAAATCCGTCCTTTCTTCACCTGTGTCAAATTCTTCGAAATAATTGAATAGCTTATCGTCCTCGATTTGGTCACGTCACCTCAGCTAGCAGTGACTCATTCAAACCCAGAAAACTCCCTGCCGAGTTTAAACAAAGGGATCAAACATCTGAAATTGATTAGTTCCCTAAAACTTTTTTCCCATGCACTTTCTTATCAACCAAACATCAGGCAAACTTGTGACTAGCATCATTCCCAGAAAGGAAACGAAACAGTATCATAATCAGACCCGCGGATCATTACCAGTTTATATCAAATAATGGCTTTTTAAAAAGGTGTAATTCGCACTTGATACTCTCAACTTGACATTGAGCAAGGTTCGATGTATGTTACTAAAGAATCCCCCGTTAGGCTTGGGTCGGGCTTCTTGATGTTATTTTAATTTCACTTTTCAAAACAATGAAATTTGTATCCGCAATTTTAAGATTTTAGGAAATGACAGTAAAACAACCTAGGTAGGGGGCTCCAGTCGCTCGAGCTAGAATTTGAGTTGCTCTCAAAATTGGGTTTAGATCAAACTGTTCTATTGCTACTCACAGAAAAAGGAATGGATAGATGTTCATAAAATAAGATAGTTGAGGGAATATAAACTTAAAATTTCAAAGGATCTCACCTAAATCACAATTAAATGCTCACTTAAAAAAAAAAAGGAAAAGCTCACTTTAATAAAGAGGTCTTGAGGCTTGAATGAGATAAATTATAAATAGATTCTTAAGGCATATTTAAGAGGATCAAGCATTCTTTGTAAATATTCAATTGTTGCTTGATTCTTGTTATTAGGCTTTTGTATAAATCTAATCAATGTTCCGAAAATTTAACTAGAAGTTAAAATAGTAAAATAAGATATTTAAAGTCTAAAAGATTCAATTGGTATTAGACTGTTTTCGAATTAGTTAAGGATCAATAAAATTAAAAAATTTTAAATATAATTGAAGGAGATTCTTCTAACCTATAATAATTTTTTGAAGTTTAATAAAAAAAGTGTTAAATAAAAATTTATTAATTTATTTTGGTTTGTAAAAATTGATTAATTTCTGAAAATATTCTGGTTAATTAATAAATTGATCAATTTTTAACCGTAAAAGTTATCAAAGTAAATAAACCGAAAATTTTGAAATTTGAATTGAAAAGTTGTCTGATTTAAAGTTTTCATGATTGAATTGACTTAATTAATGATCGTTGAATCTAATTGTTTTAATAGGAACAAGGCTTTTATCTCACTTTGGAGTTGCTCTAAAGCTTTTAGGATTTTTTTGTTATTGTTTTAAAATATTTATTTCTCTTTCTAATTTATGGTAAATTGATTTCACAAATCAAATGTACAACATGACATGAATAAAGCATTAAAAGCAAATATTAAATAAAGCAAATAAAGTAAATATGAGCAACTATTGAAGCAAATAAAAACAAGTGTTGAATATCATAACATGATCGACAACAAAGCTGATCGTTACGGGTTATAATACTCAATAATTAATAACGCAAATTTTAAAGCAAATAAATAATATGATTCTTTGATGGACGGCAAAGTCGACAGTTAAAAGATGCAATATGTAAATAAAAAGAGCAAATATCAAATATTAAAGCAAATATAGGAGTGTATAAATAAAAGTAAATGAAGAGCAAATATTAAATAAGAAAATAGCTCACATTAATCTTTAATTATTGTTCAAATGTGAAGCATTACAAAAGCTTTAAGGTTTTAAAGAAGAAAAAGAAAAAAGAAAAAGGGGCTCAAATACAAAGACTTGATGTTCAATTTAGGTGTAGTGTTGATACAAAGCTTCGATAGAAGTTTTGGCTTCAACTTTAGATAGCTTTAAGTATTAGACCAAGGATTTGCAGAGGAAGGGGAGACGTTCGAAGCTTGGAAGAATAAGAACTTGGAGGAAGAACTTGAAGAAGAAAGATTGCCTCCTTCGTCTTGAATTTGCTCTTTATATAGGCTTCTTATGTCCTTTTTGTCTTTGCACACCTTCAAGTTAGTATAACCTTTTCTGAAGTCATGTGTTAGCTCTCTTTGGTGCTTTTGTGTCTTGTCAAATAATTCTCTCTTTTTTTAATTGGGCCGTTATATTGGGTTGATACAGATAGTATTTATATCACATTGCTTAACCTCACATTACAATAAATTGATCAAATTAATTTCTTGATCTTTTGGATCATTGTCTTCATTGTTTTCTAAAGTTAACGTGGATGATCTTGATTTTAGCATTTGCTTTGTTATCTCAAAATATTCATCTTTGGTCTCAATGAGACTTACAAGTTGTTGAGAGCCTTTAAAGGTTTTTGTCAAAGAATCAAAACATTGGCTTTCATTTTGACTTTAAGAACTATCTGAAATTAGTTGAAGGGTCACTATACTTCTTGGATGGTCAAAAGTTATTTTTCTATTTCCATATTTAGGGAAGGTCTTTCTTTAGGTAGAGAAGTTGGTGGTGTTTTGATTTGTAAAGGTTTAAAAGCACATGGTATGGAAAGTCTTTCTTTGGGTAGAGAAGTTGGTGGTGTTTTGATTTGTAAAGGTTTAAAAGCATATGAAGTTGAAAAAATATTTTTTGTTGTTTAGTTAGGCTTGGAAGGGTTTATCTAATTAACGAACAAGACATTTTGAAGACTTTTTCATAGTCAGTAGCTTCAAGATATAATGAAGTGTTGTAAGTAGGTTATATGAATGAAAATGTCGAGAGATATAGTTCATAAATAGCTTTGGATTGCTCTTTAGCAAACTCAATTCTTTAAGCTCCTCCCCAACTTTTTGTAATTCTCTTTTCTTCTTAGAGAACTTTGGTCCACATTAATGTTGGTCAGTACGACTTCTCAATTCAAAATGAAGGTGTGCAGTTTGATTAAGTAGCTATTGATGTAATTGTTGCACTTAGAGAGATACAACATCGACCTTTGAATTTAATTCTTGTGTCTATTAGGATAGCCCATTAAGCTTTAAATTAATTTGATGAAGGACATTGTTTTGTGCTAAAAAGTTTTGTGATGCCAATTTAACACTTCTTTTGTCGAAGAAATAGGTACTTGATTTCCTTTTGGATTGATACTTGTTAATTGTGATTATGGTCTCACAAATACCCCAATTGTCTTATTGGTCTAAGCTTTCAAATGCGAAAAATCTTACTTCTATGATCTCATCATCATACAAGATAATATTTTTGGGATCTCTTTAAGGATTGGAGAAATCATTGGTGCAAAGCATTTTGGTTAGATCTAATGTTCCTTTTCACCTGCTTTCAACAATTCATAGAGATCTTTTAGAGGTTTAGGATTCTTAATACCAATCCAAGGTCTCAAGCTATAATCATCTTCATCGTGTTTGGGTTGGATCTTCTTTTAAGGTTGACACTTAGATCTTTCCTTAGACTTTTTGTGAGGCTCTTCTTTTCATCGTAGGACATAATCTTCATCTTCATTATATTCATTCATCCAACATTTACAACCTGAATCGCATATAGATAGATCTACATCTAAGATGAAATGTCCATTAACATGACTAACATACATCTCATGTCCATTGAGACAAACATTCTTTATGAGAAAATGTTGGAGCAAAATATAGTTTAATTGTCTTGAGATATAATGATGTCTTAATTTAATAGTCACCTCAACTAGAAGCAATTCAAAAGGGATATAAGAACTGCATTTAGGGATAACAATTGAGTCAATCTAAGTTAAGGTCAACAAGTATGACTTGAATTGCTGAATTTTGGGATGTATTAAGGTTTATGGTCCAATTCAAAACTTAGAAAAAGAGGCTTAGATTTCCTTTCTTAGAGTGACATTATTTTAATTTAATTATTTATAATGACATTGTCATAATTTATAAATTGAAGAAATTTGAAATGAAAAATGATGTTATTTTGGATAGTATACATTAAAGAGACCGTTTTAAGACAATTAGAATAAATTTAGTCCTAACTTGATTGATGCATCTTGAATCTAACTTAACTTAACTTGACTTAACCAATTGTTATCTTTAATTGAATATCTTCTCACTGTAAATTTAACACTTAAGTTTGTAATAATTTAATAAAAATTAAGAAGTTCAGGATTATTCTGTTAATGTTATATTTAACAGATGGAGCTATTCCACACAAAACTACTTTTCCAATAAATACTTATTAATCACAAACTTTACAAGTTGTTATGAAGTTATTATCTTGTTTAAATTAGTGACAAATGCCTGCAATTATTGTGCACTATATATGTAACAGTAAGGTTGCGTATTATCAGACATCTCTAGTATGGACGGATCTACATTGGGAACAAATAGGGGCACTTGCCTCCACTATCTCTAAAAAATTTCATATAAAAAATTATTATTTTAAGTTTTAATCTCATAAAATAAAATAAAATTTTGCTCCCATTAAAATTTTACACCTATTAAAATTTTACCCTCACTTAAAAAAATTTATGAATCTATCCTTATTTTTCAAATTTCAGTTTATTGTAAAACTTTGGACTGAGTGTGACAATGATTCGGAAGATAAGGACTTATTAGCAATTTGCTGCAAGTTAATGTTTACGAACGACCCCTTGCTCTTGGAACTTTGCAAGAGTTATCACGTGCTGCTCACGGGGACGTAAAGCTCTTGTTTAGAAGAAAAAAAAAATCAATTGAGCACTTCGCTATAAATAAGTAGCAAAGCCGCACCATTAAGATGCCGAGTAGGGTTTTTTGTTCTATGGTCTTTGTTTTAGGGTTTTCTCTTGATAGCCGTTGCGTCTGTGCTCTGCTAGATTTGGGTCATTCTTGTGTTAATGTTTCGCTCTCCAGTCTCTAAATATTGTTTTCTTGTTTATTTGTTGAAGGTTTCCTTGTTTATCCCCTGCTATGTAACAATCGATGTGTTAAAACTTTCATCTTGAAGATGGAGAATGATATGATGATCATTATGTTTCCCTATTGGTTTGATTGCCGTGATGATGGCATTCGATCTGTATTAGCTCTAACTGATCGTTCTCCGTCTAAATTTTCTTCCTTTTTTCTAAAATTTTTATGACCTTGATTCTTCTTCCCGGATATCTTTTTATGCTTTTTCTTAAATTTTTGCATTTCGAAATGCCCATTTGCGATGAATTTCTGTTCTACACGTTTTGATACCAAAAGTTTTCGGAGTCGGGAATTTTTGATGAGGATTTATTTCAACTCATTTTTTGATTCGACGACTTTTGTTGATATTTGTTTTAACAATTTCGAACTTGCTGGTTAGGTTCTTCATCATTTGTTTCTAGTATCTTCATGACTTGCCCTCTTCTTTTATTGTTTTATAGTTTTCTTGATATGTCTTGAATCTGTCTTTTGACCTTTTTGCGGTGAAAGCGCTATTGTATCTTCAACGTAAAGATCCAAACTTGTATGTTTTGTATGAAAATAGGAAGAATCTCACCATAAAAATGGTGAGTTTAATCTTGACTAACATAAGTGAATGCTTGTTCAGTGAATCATAAGCCTAAAATGGTAAGTACATTTGAAAAGACATCACATAAATTTCATGCTTGATGTATCATAAATTGCGAGCTGTTTTGCATCTGAAAGGCATTAAAAAAAAGTTGAAAGAAGCTGTTAAAGAGAAGTAAAACGTTGGCAGAAACGAGATTGTAAAAGAATGAACAAGAGTTTCAATTGGACCCTCGATGCAAAAGATGAGCAAAAGAAAAATGATGGATGGTGTTATTTACTAGGCACATAAGGGGGTGATTGGTAGATAATTTTTTAGCTTATTACAGAGTATTAGTCAAATAATTAATATATTTGTTTGGTTAAGAGCTGGTTGGGTTGAATAAGCTAACCCAATCAGCTTTTAACCAAACAAATTAGTTGTTGTTTGACTAATATTCTTTAATCAGCTGAAAAGTCATATACTAAACCCTTCTTTATGTGCCTAGTAAATAACACCAACTTAACCATTCATTTCTTGAAAAGTTATTTGAGAGTAGCTTTTAAACCAATAATCTAATAAAAATTTAACAAAAGATAATTGTACCTTCAATCTTATTTCTAACTAATATAAAATGTATGAGATTAACTACAACTGTTATTTATAAATTCATCAAAACGTCTATATGTTAGCTTAAATTGATAAGCAAAATATTATTTATTGAGTAAGTTTGCAGACAACATAAGGTATAAAATTAAAGATGAGATTAGGATTTTGTTGTTGTTGTTGTTATTATTATTATTATATGTTCTATGTTTTTTATTAGAGTCATAAACTTAATTTTTGTAAAATTAAATATCTAAATTACTACAAGAATATTCAACGAAACACTAAATTTATACCCTTATAAATTTTTGTAAAGTCATGTCCTTATAAGTTATTTTATACATAAACAGCTAATATTAAACAACTAATTTTACCAAACATTAAATGACAAACAACTATTGCAATCTATTGGTCAAATTAGCTGATATAATCAGCTATCAGCTAACAGCTAATAGAATCAGCTAATAACTATGTAATCAACTGATTACCAAACAGGGCCAATGTTTCAAATTGCCTCCACTTTGGTTGAGGTAATCAGCTAGTGTGGATATATACAATGCTTCTTCTGCATTGGGTCTCTGTTGTTCTGCAAAAGTAGTCAAGCATTAACAATGCTCGGAAGAGAAGACAATGAAGAAAATCGACGGGTGCACAGCAATCAACCTCCTCTCCTCCTCCGCGAGAAGATCAGTGATTCTCAATCCCATAGTTCAGGGTATTAGTGAACTGTTTACTCGGAACTGGATAATTGTATATCGTCATATATATCGTGAGAGTAACAGATATGCTGACTACCTAGTGAACTATGTGCAGTACTCTCATTTAGGAACCACTTATTTAGATACCACACCTATTAGATGCCGCTTTATCCTCATAGAGGATATGTCGGGGATCTGTTTCCTTAGACTCATTTTGTAATCAATTTTCTTTCCTTTTATATATAAAAAAATTCGACGGGTGCAACTATAGAGCTAACCTTTTCTATTAATATGATGTTTCGGTTCTAATCTAAGGTATTAAATTAATTAATTTTAATTAAGTTTAAAAACTTATATTAGTGACATTTAAGTGATTTATGTTTAATGTTCATATTATTTATATTTTAAGAAAATAATTTTTTCTGAAAAAACTGAAAACTATAAGGATTTATTTTGAAATTTTTTTCATAAACTATAGAAAGTTTATCTTTACTCCAAAAAAAAGATATCGCCTACTTTTTCTTTTTTTTACTAACTATTTATTGAGGGTGTGCTTGTTTGGTGGGTACGAAAATAGAGAAATATATATGGAATAAAAAATAAAGCTTGGTAAGAGATTATGATTAAAGGACCTATACTTTCATTCCTAATTTTTGAGTATCGCTTTATTCCTCTCAGAGTCATTCCTCTAATATTCTTTATTCTTCAATATAGTAGCTTTGTCATCATTATTTATTCATACCCTATGACCCAAAGTAATGCTTGATTTTTTCTAGTTTAGTAAAGTTTGACATTCTTTAACTAATATTATTATTATTAATTAATTAATTAAAATATAATTCATTATCATCATCATCATCATACCCCAAAGTCCCACAATGAAGCAGAATCTGGGAGGGCCTGATAGTACGCAGCCTTACCCCTACATTGTAAAGAGGCTATTTCCAGTAGACTCACATACAGATGTTACAGGATAACAGTGATGCAGGTTAAAAACGTCAAAAACGTAAAAATAGGCAAAAAATATATATAATGAATATAATAATCAGTAAAGAAAATACTAAAATTAAAATTAAAATTAAATAATAATAATAATAATAAT
>JAOQMQ010000007.1:19147476-19174724 GCA_027563845.1 Erythroxylum subrotundum
ATAAAGGGAAGCAAGAAGAAGATGATAGCTAGGTTTAAAATAGGATGAGCACACAATCTTTAAGGAGGAAGGAGACACACGAAGAAGGGAAGAAGAAAAACCAAGCAAAATCCCAATAGCTTTTGAAAAGGAGAGAGTGTCGTGAGTGGGTGGGTGTAAGAGGGCTTGGTTATTTAAAAACTTAAGAGTTAAGTCACTTAATACATGGTCTAGAAGATGCCACTTGTCACACTCTCATACATTCTTCATAACTTAATCAATTAAATCCCCAATTACTCCAATAAATACAACTTATCCAATAATATTATAGCCATACATCCAAAAATCAAGACCAGGTGCAATTAATTCTACTACTATTGACTAATTGGTCTGTCGCCCGGCATTTTTTCTAGTCCGGATTTTTACCCCAAAAATTTCGGGAAAATTCTTAAAATTCTCTAAAATTATAAAATCACTATTGGCACTCCCCAAATAATTTTTCAAGAACAATAACCCAAAATCCACAAGATTTCCCATCCAATATAGTTATAACCACATATACCGGGAATGTCAATGTATGCATGTACAAATATTTCATGTGCAATCAATTCAATTTTCACAATATGAATATATTCCATAATGCATGAGCATGCAAATTACAATTTTTATCTCTCACAAAACACTCAAATTTACCAATTTACCCTTTTCCTATGTTCCGGGATGTTACAATAATACCACAAAGTATGATAATAAAGAAACGTCAAGGACTTATAAGCAGAGTTCTTATCAGACCTTGTTAGGACAACAGAGTTATCATCGATGCCAGATGGTTTACTATTTACCGGTCGCATCATCGTCTTTACAATGAAGTCATAGACAGTTTTATTGGTGGTAGCTCTTTCTGACTCAGAAACCAGATCCTCATATCTTCCTTTTATTTTCTGTGCTAGATGATTAAAGAGTAAAAAATACATGGAAGATGCTCGGCGTATCCAATGAACCACCGAAATACCAGGATCTAACTTACAATAGTTGCATATTATCCATTTACTCCGATCAGAAAAACATTTAATGAGCAGTTCAAATCCAACATAAATCTATTAAAATATTAAGTGGTCGCTGCCCCAAAAATTCATGAATAAACTAAGCAACTTGCAAGTCAACTCTAGAGCAAGGAAACAGATACAACGAATTGCCAAATGGAGATAATTTAACAGCTAAAAGTCCATTCTCTCGACCATCTTTCCTTTCCAATCACAGGAAATATCACAAACACAAGCCTGACTTAGTTTATGAGAATAAAGAACGAAACTTTCAAGTCACTGCAAAGCAAAACTCAAGATTTAATCAGGAAAAACGCAATTCGTCTCTTCCTCACAGAAATCACCACCCGAGAGCAGAAGAATCTCAGATCTGAAGACTAACAAACAAAATTTTTTTAAAAAAATTTCAAGCCCTTTGGAGATTCAGCGTACACAGAACCAAAAAGCCCCCTTAAAAAAATTTCAAGCCCTTCGAAGATTCAGCGTACACAAAACCAAAAAGCCCCCCAAGTTATAAACTTGATAGGAGACGAGATCAAGTCCGTGTAAACTAATTGAAAGGGGTCAAAGCTTTTGAGTGACGCACCAAATGGAGGGAGACACAGAGACAAAAATCTCTCAGTTGAACGTTCCAATGAGAAAATCGGGTTATGTTATATAATAATATGATTCATTCATTAATTACAATATAATTAACTAAAATATAATTAATTTTTATTTCTTAATATTTTTACAAACTAACCACTATCAATAATAATAGTAATTATTCCTTTCTTTTAACCAACTATCATAATTATAATAATAATATTCATTCTCATTCTTCATTATATTTATTCCTATTTCTATTACCATTCCCCTACACGAACCAACCCTCTGAACCAATCTAGACGTGATTAAGGAACTCTGATGTCCACTTGATACCAAGTATTAATTAGGAAGTGGTGTAGCATACAGAGATTAACCCTACAAATGAATAAATTAAAAATTCGAGTCTAGCCCATATTGATTTTTTTGAGACAATAAACGGTTGAGCAGCAAAAAAACTGCAACTATGAAGTTCTTGTCATCATTATTTCTTAAAATCACTAGAAATTCAATAGACAACCAAGTCCATCAGCTTCCTTGTTTAGAAAAAATTTCATTGATTTCACAAGGAAGCAATCTCTCTCCCCAGGTCATGTTCTTCATACACCTAAAGGTAACTATCACAATTAGGAAGTTGTCAGACAATGATGCACCTGAAATCTGGGTGCTTAAGTTCTTAAAGCATTTGCAGAGGATGCACCTGAAATCTGGGTGTTTAAGTTTTTAAAGCATTTGCAGAGGAAACACATCGGGATACCAGCTGGTATCGTATCAAATTCGTCAAAGTTGTGTCATCCGGTAAGTCTTCCACGTGCCTCGTCTTTCCTTTAGAATTTTAAATTTTCTCGTCATTTCTTAATCACAATATTTTCCTACCTACTTCACAAATCAATCACACGAGACAGCTTCTGAATCCGGTTTAGCAGGAAGTCCCCTTGCTTGATGGTTGCTTGGTACAAAGCATTCTTTGCATCAGGCCTGCTCGTTTCTAGGACACCTGCGACCTTATCGATCTTGCAATGGAGCTTCCCTGCTGCAATAAAATGCGAAAGTTCCCTGGAGAATGGAAAATTTTTTTCTTTCAGTACAAGATGTGAGGGGGGGTGGGGGGGAAAAAACGAAACCTCAAACCAAATGGAAGAACCTTCATGCCACTTACAGATCAATGAACTCCACTGTCACACCAAAAGCCTTGGCCATTGCTTCAATAGTAACACTCTTGTATGATTCCAAAAATTGGGAATAGACAACAGTTCTGATCTCCCTCATATAATATCGGAAGTGCGGATGCAAATACCGGTCCAGCTTAATTTGCTCAGTCAGTCCAGCTAAAACAAAAGTCAAAGAATACCAGGCAGGGAGAAATTCAGTGTTAAATATGGGAAGAACGGGCAGTTTGAGCAATTGAATGGTAGATCAATTATCAAAGGAGATATTTATTGCTTCTGACATAAGAATTAATCTACTGCTAGAATCAAGGTATGCAGTAGAACTATAATATAAAGTCAAGATATTTTGTCTGCTTACCAAATGCTGAGAAGAATGATTTGTATTGACAATCATAGAGTGAGTTTAAAAACTCCGAAAGATATGGGATTTTCCCAATCACTGTCAAGATTTCAGGAGCATCAACTACCTGTCAATTTTTATAGTTATCAAGTCATTTATGGTTAGTACTGCAGTTATTTGAAACCTAAGCAAATAACTAAATAAATAACCGGGCAAGTGACAATGTGCACCTTTTGCTTCAGCAAAACCCTGTCCAACGATATGATACTAGTAAGAACGGTGTAAAATATGAAGGTGTCATAAGGAAGAAGTTCATAAGTGGTGAAGGTTGATATGGAGTCCAGAAACAAATTGGCAGCTTTCTTGAAATTTCTGGTGGACATGCAGTACAAGCCCTCATATACCTTCAAACGATTTTTCCTTTCCCAGTCACCTCCTTCCTCAAACAAGCTGCGATCAGGACCAATCAGTTAAACAAAACACACAAAAAAGAAAAGAAAATCCACACTCCTAAAAATCAAATTAATGCCTTCGCTTACTTCTTTGCTTTGTCGATACTCCTGGAAATGAGATCAAAGTCCATGTAGAAAAGACCAAGTTGTAGTGTATGGAAAACTAAATCCATCTTTTGCCCAACTGCAACAGTCTTACTTTCTGTAATCTTGAGTTGTTCTAATGCCTTTTCCTGGATTCCAAAGTGAACTCATTTAAGTAAGATATGATAGAAAAAGAAGAGCTAAAAGAGCAGGGCAAGTAGCAGTAAGTTGGGAACCTTGTCACCAATCCTGATGTAGAACAATGATTTACCCAAATGAGCCTCTCGAACTTCACTTTCGCCCAAGTTTTCTTCAGCATCAGCAATCCTACAAGATGTCATGGAGGAGGCCTATGTTAATGTAAAACAAACTACTAGTGCAGCAGGAAGTGAATTTTTAAAATCCACAGAACATGAGTGATGCAGGAGGCAGTACTAGTTCAATCAGATCAACCACTAAACAATAAAGAAAATTCTTTTGCCTGGTCTATATCAGAGCAAACTAACTCTATCACCATCCTTTGAAAACTTGTTCAGAATAATCTTCACGTAATTGAAACTAACTGGATAATTGAAATCTATGTTCCACAATGGATACAAGGAGTAGAATTTTGTTTGTATAAAAAAATGCATGGAGTAGTAGACATGATTATTCTTATTATCCTCGGAATCCATATGAAACAATGAAGGTAACAGAAAACAATTTAACCAACAGCGAAATCAGATAAAATTTGATAGATTGACCTCATCATGATATTGATTTCATTACTAGAAATTCTCTTTCCTCACAAGAATTCACCTTAATATCATATATGTGGTCCACTCTGAAATGCAAAGTTACAGAAGATTGACAACCAAAGATGAATGATTATCCCAAAGTTGGTTTTTACTTATCCATTATTGGCAACTGAAGATGAAACAATTGCCATCAATACATGAGACCACAAAAGGTATGCTGGTGTTTTGCATATTCACAACGGAGACATAAGAGGATTATTGTGTCTATTTAAACATCTCATACTCATGATTATTAGTTCAAGAGAACTGCAAAAAATACCAAGCCAACTCTCAGCACAAAACAAGTATCTCTACTAGTTATCCTTCATTCCATGAATAGACAGACATTTCTGAGTTCCTAAACTACACATATAATTTCTATGCCTGGCTAATAAAAAGGGAGATAGGCCTCGACCATCAAACAGTAAGCTTGGATTTTCCAAAAGTTCAAATAACTTAAAGCCATAAAAAAGAATATAACTTAATCACACTTTATTGCTTTGTGACCAGGGTTCCCTATCTAACTCCGAAACCGAGTTGGTTTCTTACTTTGTACTTTGTTCATACCTAAAACCCAAACAGGAATTAACAATAAGCAGTCAACTGGTTAATTTCTATCTATCGCAAGTAGTCTAGCATAATTTTTCCCACGTTAAGAAACGTCACACAACCATAGCTCCTAAATGAAACTAGCTAGTAGAAATATAACTCCGATGCTACATAATGGTTTTTAATCAGTACTAATTACTAAGTTCGTGCTCAAACCCAACTAATATAAATTACGAGAATCATGACCAACTCAGATTTGAAATCTCCACATAAATTTTCATCTGCATTCAAACAATTAAAACAAAACCTGAACACCTAAAGAAACTCACTTCTCGTCGAGACATTTAAGTTCATCCTCGTTCTTCGCGCGCATCGAACAAAAAAATTCCCGGTCCCTCTCCACTACCCCATCGGCCACTAGGTTCTCATAAAATGGAGCCATATCTACACAGCAGAAGAATTCACAACAGTTTATAAAATAAAAAAAAAGCGAGAAGTAAACGAGTTAGGGTTAAACAAATTCAGTGAGCTGTAAATTACCATCTGCATTAACTGCGGCGAGGACTTCCTCCTTGAGGCGCACCTTCTCAATGTCTTGGACGTCGGTGTGTGTAAGGAGAAAGCGCTTGTAAGCGAGTATTAGCTGTGATTTCTGATTTTCTTCTTGACCTTCCATGGAATGAGCGAGTCGACTCAATTGTATCTCTGTCGTGTTAGACGCTCAGTGCTTGGGGGGGTTTCTTGTGGGAGGAGAAAGAAAATATACTGTTTCATCGCATTTTTAAAGTGTTGGGTTGGGATCTGGTGTTACGCACTAAGCTGGAACTTTCTATTAAAATTTTTGAAAGTTTTTTAAAGTTCAATTTTTAAATTTTTTATTTAACTTATTTTTAAAATTTTTATTATTAAAAATCAATTAATTTATTGATTAATCAGTCAATTTTTGTAAATTAATAAATTTTTATATACTAAAATAAATTAATTAATTTTATTTTAATAATTTCTTTTTAAAATTAAACTTTAAATTCTTAAATAGGTAAGAACAATTTCTTTTAATCATATTTCAAAATCTTTAATTTTATTCAAATTTTAGCCAATTTTATAGTTATCTAGTGAACTTTTTAAATTTTAAATTTCTTGTCTTACTGGTTTAATTTTCGATCTTTTAGGTTAAAGAAGGTTATTAGGTTTTAATATGGTTTTCAGATTTTGTTTTATAATTATCCTATTTTCATATAAAAATAAAATGATGATCGGTGATAATATATTAAATAAATGTTGTGACTAAATAAATTATATTTGCATTTTTATATAATATTATTAATAAATATAAAAATAAGTTTATCAAGTTTTATTAATAACTAATTAATCATTTAAATATATAAAAAATATGTACTTCCTAAAATTAGTAAAACTTTAAATCTTAAAATACAAAATGTATTCATTAAATGCTTTTTTATGTTTATTTTATCATTAAAATATTTTAGAAAATTGAAAATATTTTTATTTTTTTGAAATTATTAGAATTTAAAACTAAAATTAAACAAAATATCAATCTAAAGAATTAAAGCATATAATTTTTTTTATTTTTATTTTTATGATTTAAATTTTTAAATATGACTGATACAAATAATTTTGAGTATTTTCATATACGATTATTAATAAAATTATTTATTATATTCTTAAGCCAATTATACTTATCAAATATTCTTGAAAATGTTATAAAATGAATAGTTTATATGCCATTAGATCGAATACTAATCTTTCTTTTCGTAGGCTACTGCTCTCTCCAACTTAAAACTTCTATTACATCACGCGGTAGTTTAATTATGGCATTGCCAAGTTGGATAAATGATGCTTTTTTTTTTTTCAGTTTAGCACACAAATTCCATTTAATGTAATTCTCATTGATAATTGATAAGGGGTGGCAAAGGGGTATGAATTAAGAGAGAACAAATAGAAAGTTTTGAAGGGCTCTAGGGATAATTAAGAAAGATCCTAAAGTTTTTAAAATGTATCATCTAAAACAATCAAAGGTTTGCTTAAAAGAAAATATCACTTTAAAGATGTCTTTAAGGCTTAATTGGATAAATTAAGGTCTTCTTAAGATCTCTAATCTAGTTTTTTGTCTCTTCAAAACGTTTTTTTATGACTCTTTTCAAGATCTTATTAGTTCTAATTTTGTTTCTAAGTTGGTTTGCAAATAAAAGGTTGTAGTTATTGGTATGGATCAATTCTAAGGGTTCTAAGTGTTGCTCTTCCAGCCTAGAAAAGCCTACGCTTAGTCTTTTTTAAATATTAAGATAATATGAATAAATCATAAAAGCACATATAAGCAATGATTGCAATGTAAATAAAGGTAAATGAAAGCAAATAAACAAAATCACACTTTGAAGGGTGACATTGTCGACTGCTACAAGATGTAATATGCAAATATAAAGAGTAAATATCATATATTAAAAAAATATAAAAAGCTTGACAAGCAGCAAAGCCAATCCACTACAAGCTATTATAAACAAAAGTAAATAAGGAGCAAATAGTAAATAAGAAAATAGTTTGTGTTAATCTTCAAATATTATTCAAATGTGAAGCATTATAGAAGTTTTAGGGTTTTGAAGAAGAAAAGAAAAGATAAGGGGTTCAAATATAAGGCTTTGATGTTCACTTTAGGTGTTGGTGCAAATAGATATTGATACAAAGCTTGGTAAAAGCTTTGGCTTTGAGGAGCTTTAGGTACTAGGCTGAGGCTTTGAAGAGGAAGGGGAGACATTCCAAGCTTGGAAGAATAAGAACTTGGAGGAAGAACTTGAAGAAGAAAGCTTGTCTACTTTGTTTTGAACTTGCTCTTTTATATAGGTTTCTTTTGTCCTTTTTTGTCTTTACACACCTTCAAGTTGGTATCACCTTTTCAGAAAGTCATGTTTAGCTCTCTTTGGTGCATGCTTTGTGTCATATCAAATAATTCTTGGTTTTTTTTTCAACTGGGCCTTTATATTGGAGATATAATTATATTACATTGTCTCGGCTCACATTTTATAATAATTTTGGGCTCACATTACATTAAATTGTTCAAATTAATTTATTGGTCTTTTGGATCATTGTTTCTATTGTTTTTTTGAAGTCAATGTGGATAACCTTGATTTCAATAATTGCTTCATTCTCGCAAAATATTAGTCTTCGATCTTTGTAGCTGCCAATAGCATTTGGTCTTTTGATTTTTGTTACAAAAATAAAATGGGCTCACTTTGCTTTAATGACTGAGGATTTTGGGCGAGCCATTCCCCTATAACCATCCAATGGGCTTTGTTTCCTTACAAAAACTTATTCCACCATTTAAGTTTAAATCTTCTCACCAATACCATAATGTCTAATTGTAGGTCATATATTATACTCGTACTTCCACATTAATACCTAGGGGATGAAAAATTTAGAAACAAATAAAAGGCTTGGCAAAAAAATGTGTTCGTAGTCTTTATATGGTGATTGGTCAACTTATATAAGTTAAAGTTATTAAATTTGATGTACCAAGAGTTTGTAGCAACATTGGTTAATATATTGATCGACCAATATAGCTTCAATTTACATTAATGATTTCATGCTTTATTCTCATACTATACAAAAGCATCAAGTCCTATTGAAACAATTTTTAGACCTTGCAAAAAAGTATGAGATCATTCTCTCAGTCCATAAAAGCCAGAATTTCTGATAATAAAGTTTCATGATAGTTTCTATTAGCCTGGACCACACTTAATTGGTGAATTACTAAACTTCCTAGAAACAAACCTTTCTGTTAAGCAAATCCAATAGTTTCTAGAGATTGTAAATTATATCAGGGACTTCATCCCTTATGTAAGCATACTAACCAACTGTCAAAGCTACTGAAGAAAAATTCACCACTATGGAAACTCGATCAGACAAAAGTAGTTAAGCAATTAAAGCAGACCAGTCAACATCCATCTCTATAAAAATTTTGACAAAGGAAAAACAATCTTGTAGACTGATGTTAGTCAAGATTTCTGAGGAGAAATATTAATAAAGAAAATGGAAGGAAAGAGATTTTATTATAGATATGTGAGCGGATAATTTTAACCTCAGAATGACACTGCTTGACCATCTCAATCCCAAACCTTTGCCTTCTAGGATGCCCAAAGCTCAAATGATGATGTTCCTATCATTGATGAAGAAGACTTAGGTAAATTTTTAACAAAATTAAAGACATAAGAAGCTAGCCCTAATAAAATGAGGAGAAGAGACAATGATAGTGACAACACGAGTGGATAAGTTTCTCCATCAAACTTGCAATCATGGCTAGAACCTATCTAAAAGGGATGAGATGATTAATATTCCTTTTCATTATTGTCTTTGTGGGTCTTTATATTTAAAGTTGTTTGTATTTATGTTGAGGTGTCACAACTTGTCTTTTATGATGTAATTTTTTTCTTATCCATTTACTATATGATGTGACACTACTCTTATTTAGAGTTGTTAATGTAATATTGTTCTTATTTAGAGTTGTTTGTCTTTTGTAATCTCCTGTCTAAATTTTAATGTATATGGGGAAGATTGGTCAGCTTAGATCCCTAAAAGGCAAGCATTGAGAGTTGACGCTTGTTGAGAGATGAAGGGTTTGTATCTTGGCTAACATACTTGGGATCTTAGTTACAATCATCTTTATTTATCTTTAAGATCTTATAGAGGTATGCTTTATCATATTGTGAGTAGTTTCCTTTTGTCCCTATAACCCTCCTTCCAAGGTTCTCGTGTGGTATCAAAGCCATGAGATTCTCTAGTGAACGTGGTAAAGTTATTGTTGATAAAAATGAGTAAGGAGAGAACCCAAATAACTATGAGTGAAGTTCTAACATCGTCAGTAAACTCGGTCCATTTCTCTTCAGCTCTTTCTTTATGACAATTCCCTTCTAACCTTAAGAAAATTCTCTTTAATAAAATAAAAAAAATATTGTAAAAATTACCCACTTACTCGAATACACTAAGACCAATGATACTCAACTACCTTTATTAAGCCCATATGGTACATATTACAGATCTAGATCATTTATAAGGAGTATTAGCTCTTTAATTTCTACAAATAGATCTCAACCTAAAGAATTGATCCAAGGTTCTAGATTGGACCAATGTAGCTTAAAATCTACTTTTGCAAAACAATACATAACTCTTGAGTTTCCCTTTGAACTAATCTCTTTATTGTTAGACCAAGGTTACATATATCTCCATATAGGTGTTATTCACATGGTCCTAATGTTACATGGAAGAAAAGGGATTTTGGTAATAACTCGAATTTTTCTATTGGACACGACATATACATCTTACCATAATGTCTTGATCAACACCATCTGGGCCATTTACACCAATGAAGTGTCATAATGACTATTGCTTTAGACTTTAACATCAAACTTGATGATCTAACTCTACCTATAAGACTCAAAGTTTAAATTGAAATTATTGTAGCTGAGAAAGATCTTATTGTTATCATGGCTACACTTCATCATCAGATCACTTATAGATTGCAAAACTATGCTCTAGATCTGAACTTATCAAACTTTATACAAGATATATTTTATATAGTCATAGATAGGTCTCAGAATGAGACCATAATCATCTATATTCCACAACAATTGCCACCACAACAATTGGTAGAATTAATGCCTATGGAGTGGATAATAAACTACGATGGAGAATTTCATGCTCCTCATCGATGCTCCATTCGTACTACCACTCCTCCAATATTGAGAATTTTGAAAAATGGTACAATAAAGTCTATTTTCAATAAGCCCGAAGTCAGAACCACCCAAAGCTTCTTCTAGTAGCACTTATTCTGACAGAAAAATAGGTATGTGATTTCCTTGTGGATTGATACTAATGAACGTGAGTATAGTCTCACAGATACCCTAGTTGTCTTATTGGTCTGAGCTTCCAAAGACAAAAATCTTTCTCATATGATCTCATCAGCATACAAGGTAATGGTTTTGGGATCTCTTTAAAGATTGAAGAAATCATTGGTGCAGAGCATTTTGACTGGATCCAGTGTCCTTTCCAACTACTTTCAATAGTTTGTAGAGATCTTTTGGTTTAGGCTTAGGATTCTTAAACCAATCTAACATCTCGAGCTAGAATCATCTTCATCATGTTTACGTTGGATCTTCTTTTGAGATTGGCACTTAGATCTTTCCTTAGACTTTCTATTGGGCTCTTTTGTCCATTGTGGGACATAATCTTCATCTTCACTATCAGAATATTCATCCAACCAACATTCACAGTCTGAGTCACACATAGATGGATTTACATCTCAAATAAAATTTCTATTAACATGACTAATATACATCTCATGTCCATTGGGGTAGACATAATGGATCAAAGGACCACTAATGCCTTCTTTATGAGAAAATGTTGGAGTAATCATTAATATTCCCCAAGAAGAAACTTTGGGTGGTTTTGGGTTCTCCTCTTCAGGCTTGTTAAAAATAGAATTTACTATACCATCTTTCAAATTCTTCAAGATTGAAGAAGTGGTAGTATGAATGGAGCATTAATAAGGAGCATGAAATTCCTTCTCATAGTTTGTTATCCACTCCATAGGCATTTGACAGTTGTTGTGGTGGCAACTATTGTAAAATTTGAATTATTATGGTCTCATTCTAAAACTTGTTTGATATTATATAAAGGGCATCTCGTGTAGAGATTGAGAAATTTAAATCTATAACATAGTTCTGCAGTCTATAAATGATCTAATAATGGAGTTTAGCCATGATAACAATAAGATCTTTCTCAGCTCCAGTAATTTGAATTTAAACTTTGAGTCTTATACATAATAGCCTGTCTTTATACTTAGGGGCCTAATGGTTAGATTAAGTCATATGAGTTATATCATTTGAGAATTCTTGAGGTGCATTTCATTTACATGCATAATGTTCACATATACACATGAATCATGATTTAGAAAGATTGCAAAGATACTATATGCACTCAATGGACTTATTCTGGGGTATGACAGATTTTAAATAATTATGATGTTATTGCGTGATTGTGTATTGACCATGTCTTGAATTTTGATTTGATAGACTATAATTAGTAAATTGGAATTTATTGTTATAAGTGGGAGATTGATGATGTGATATATGCACCTAGACTAGGAAAAATGTTAAATGGCAAGACAAATTGATATATGAAAATTTAGGTTGACTAGGACTATGAAATAGTGACACGTGGCAATGGTGAATGAGTGACAAATGACTAGGATAATTGAGTGACAAATGGCTTAGGTAATTGGGTGGCAAGTGGCTTAGGAAACTATAAGACAAATGGGCTAATTATGGAGTGACATTTGGTAGTTTAAGAATAAGACATATGGCTTGGGTCTTTAATTGACAAGTGTCTCAACACTCACCATACATATACACCAACGACACACACGCATATGAAAGACCATCTTTTCTTTTGTTCTTTCTATATGTTATCTCCTCCTCCTTCTCTCATCATCGACACCCATACACCACCCTCACAACTTTGAGTTTTGCCAAAATTCTGCACTTTGTCGCTCCAATATTTTGTTATCTTCATCTTGTTGTTGAAACCCATTTCTATTCCTACCTTATTCTTGGAATTTTGCTTGCATGCTTGGAAGGCTAGGATAACTTATTGATTGAGGTGGAGTTTGAGCTGAACAAGTAAGTGATTTATTGATCTATTATGATGTATGTTAGCATAACATTCATGATGATTAAATTGAGATGAGATACATGTAGGGTTGATGATGAGTGGTGCTAGAATTTGATGAATGAATTGGTTTTGTTTTGAAGTATAAAACTATAGGTTAGATGATGTTTAATGGATGATTTTAGGTTAGGATTTAAAGTATAATGAAAGTAAATTTATGCTAAAGAAAGTTGTTAGTGTAGTGTTCTTAAAATGGGAAAGAACTAGGACTACATGTATGATAATGAATGATAGTTTCTATTTTGACTTTTGATTATGAAAGACTAGTTTATGAGCTGCTAATTGAATGATTTTGAATTGGAATTGGAGATGAAGTTGATGAGGAAAATGAATTATAATTAAGGTATAATTGAGGTACAATCAATGGACTATTATGATGGTGTTAGAATCTGGGAAAAAATTACATTTCTTGCTACAGATCCTGTCTCTCATGCTCGTACTAAGCATATTGAAATTGATATACATATTTTGTCTGTGATTTGAAGTCCAAGAAATCTTTGCTCATACGTCATAAATTGGCCTTTCATCAACTTGCTGATATTCTCACCAGATCATTGGGTTTTACTCTTTTTTCAATGTTACATCATAAGCTTAATGTTCTTTCAAACATTAGCTTGAGGGGGCTAATAACTACTTATCCTCCTAATTTTTTTTAGTTGTAATATCATCTTAGTTTAGATAAGAATTACACATCATCTTATCCTCTTAGATAAACTTAAATCATGTATTATCGGATAATGTAGTTCAGACTGTATCATATTCAAAATAGATTTAGTTTATCTTCATTCATATATGAATAGAGCATAAGGTTGTACAACATCCAAAAATCAATACACCTTTTTACTTCTCAACTTCCTCGTCTTTCATTAAGAGATAAAAATAATAATGAATCATATCATCTGGACAACTCAGCTCAATGTCACCATGATCAATTAACAAGAATAACACCATGAAGATTTGTCATCATCTTCTTCTCTTTCATTACATCTTTCTTTGTTTTATTTTGCATATCAAACCATAAAGTTTAGATATTTTTGTTCCTACAATTATATACTGTTAATCATAGACTGCACAAAACAACATAGAGGTGAAGATTCCACATAGAGGTGAAGATTTCACATTGATGGAGGTACTTATCAAGGCAGACTTTTAGTTGATGTTCTTGGTGCTATTATTGGGTTCCGGATTTGGATTGATTATGACCTGATAACCTTGGTTAGATGAGCCAGTCATTAGGTTGTGACAATACACATAGATTTGTTTCCATGATCAGAATTTTGAATGTTGTTTCATAACTTATCATATCAATTAGTCATGGAATTGTTTAGTAAATGGCTTATCAACTATTTATTAGCTGATTAAAAGATTTAAGTTGTTTGACCATCAAACAACTAATGAATATGTTTGGTAATCAGCTGATTGGTTTGGATGATTTAACCCAATTAGTTGATTTTGCAAAAGCTCCTTTATAGGAGCGTTTTGTCTTTAGCTGAAAATTTAATATACAAGAAAGCCAATTATACCCTTTAGAGTCGTCCTTCCCTCTAGAAATTTCTTCAATTCTCTCTTTCTTCCCGCCTTCTCTCTCCCCTCCATGTTCTTTCCCTCCTCCCTGTTAGAGTTATTCCTTACTGATACTCTCAACCTGAGGCTTTTAGATTTTTCTTCTCCTCTGGCTTAGGTTCCTCCATCTATTTAGCCTTCTTCTCCTCCTCAGACAACAGTTTTGGGATCGGAGATATGAGCTGCACCTGTCTATGACTCTTCCTTTGAACCCTGTCCAAAACTTTCAAGGGATCAGTTGTAACAGCTCAGACCACCCGCTTTGCAGATATTGTCAACTTTGGGCCTTTTTAAGTGGCTCGTGGTCTACACCCTCACGGTTTTATTTTTCCACAGGACTTCCCAAGAGGTCACCCATCCTGGTACTGCTCTGGCCCTAGCACGTTTAACTTCGAAGTTCTGATAGGACCCGGTGCATTAGGGTATGAAAAACGCGTCTACAAAGAGAAGGTATCCATATCCTTATAAGGGGTACTTCGTTCTCTTTCCCAACCGATGTGGGATCTTACAATCCACCCCCTAGGAGGCCCAGCGTCCTCGCTGGCACAACGGCCCGGATACTGGCTCTGATACCAATTGTAACAGCCCAGACCAACCACTTTGCAGATATTGTCCGCTTTGGGCTCTTTTAAGTTGCTCGTAGTTCACATCTATTGGGCCTTTTTAAGTGGCTCGTGGTCTACACCCTCACGGTTTTGTTTTTCCACAGGACTTCCTAGGAGGTCACCATCCTGGTATTGCTCTGGCCCTAGCATGTTTAACTTCGGAGTTCTGATGGGATTCGGTGCGTTAGGGCATGCAAAACGCATTTGTAAGGGGAAGGTATCCACACCCTTATAAGGGGTGCTTCGTTCTCCTTCTCAACCGATGTGGGATCTTACAATCAAGTCGTCGTGGCGAACTTTTCCCGAAGGGTCTTAGCAGAAGTTCCCGTCCGTTCGCGCGAACTCGCCATTTGCTTCCGAAGGATTTTTCCTTCCAAATGAAGGGTTTTCGATAGTAAGACGCTCACGTTTTATGGTTCAAGGGTTGGACTCTGAAAACGGGGTCCAACATCAACTTTCTCTCCATTCACAATGACTCTACTAGTCTTACAATCAGTAATCATGTCTTCAACACCTGTAATTAAAAGAGCAAAGATAACGAATACCCATTACAAAGAACAAGCAAGCAATGGACATGAACACGAAGAACCCACCTTCAAAGCATAGATTGTGGATTGTTAGGATGATTGAGCAAGCCGAAAGAGAAACACATGATTATTAGATTCTAGTCTTTGTTAAGAAATTTTCTCAATTAGAAATATATTTTAAATTGGTTTTGTGAACAATGTTCACTTTTATATGGCATTTCTTCTTTTGAAAGTGTTATTTTTTTTATTAGAGTTATAAATTTAAATTTTTGTAAAATTAAATATTTAAAATCTAAATTTTTATGAAAAAATTCAAAGAAATACTAAGTTATAATATTCATATCTTTATAAATCTTTTTTTAAGTCATGCATTTATAAGTCATTTCATACATAAATAATTATTACTAAATAACTAATTTTAAATTAAAAAAAACTAATTTTACTCAATTGATATTATTTATTGATTAAATAAGCTAATATAATCTGTAGTCAGCTAACCGTTGACAAAATCAGTTAATAACTAATACAATTCGGTGCTTGCCAAGGACCGTATCTTCTTTGCTTATGGATGGCCTGGGCCGATGTACAATGGCACCCTGATGATTGGACTTGGCTATGGAGCTCACTGGGCAATCGCACCAGCCGCTGTGTCCGCATTGTTCGGCTTGGAGAACTTCGAAGCCTGGTACAATTTCCTCACTCTAGCAAATCCAGCTGGTTCCCTTGTCTTCTGTGGTTTAATTGCAAGTTACAACTACAATCAGGAAGCATCAAAGCAAGCTAATGACCATCGTCACCATTTGCAGAATTTAGGTTCAGCTTTTTTCCAGTTTATTGGGCCCAGAATCCAGATGAACCTCTGAAATGTGAAGGGTCCATATGTTTCTTTCTTACTTACATGATCATGTCAGGAATGTGCATGGCATTGATCCTAAGCATGATTCATGTGTACCAAACAAAGGTCGTTTATTAAGATGATAAAATTATTTCAGTTCCCTTTAAGGACCTGAATGATTTATTCAATTTAACTTAAAATAAATATATTATTAAATTTTAGTTAAAAATTAAAAAGTTTAATCAGAAAAATAGTGTTTTAAAATAAAATTCCTTGTATTTTCATTTAATCAAAGAATAATAAAATTCTCAAATAAGGACGGCAATGGGTTGACCCATAAATTAGCCTTTGTGAATTTTTTTAAAATAATATTTTTAAAATTTAAAATATATAATAATCTTTTATTTAGATTCAAGTTTGGACTATTCAGACTTAAAATTAACTTTTT
Organism: Erythroxylum subrotundum; assembly: GCA_027563845.1. NCBI lineage: Eukaryota > Viridiplantae > Streptophyta > Magnoliopsida > Malpighiales > Erythroxylaceae > Erythroxylum > Erythroxylum subrotundum. The sequence continues at coordinate 19,164,166 of JAOQMQ010000007.1, forward strand.
TAAATAAAATAATATAATTTTATTTAAATAATTGAGTATCGATTAAATCTATAATTAAATTCAGCCTATAAATTGACCTAAAAAACAACTAAATTTAAAATTATGAGTTTAAAATCGTCATCATGTCGTCAATGCGGCAACACGTCAAGGGGCGTTTAGGTCCAAACACGGTAGAGTTGAAACGGATATATATCGATCTCTACAAACGAAAAAAACATCGAATTGCAGATTTCGCGAGGATTTTTAGAGATATCAGAGATGGACGCAGTCGATTCCGTGTTCGACCCACTGAGAGACTTCGCAAAAGACAGCGTCCGCCTCGTTAAGCGCTGCCACAAGCCAGACCGCAAAGGTTTATTCTTTTTCGATCGGAATACTTGTTTTGTGCTTATTGTCTACCCCTCATTCAAAAAGGATTAATCTCTCCTTTTCTGGGGTTGATCCAGAATTCACCAAGGTGGCTTTTCGTACGGCAATTGGATTTGTGGTGATGGGATTTGTTGGGTTTTTCGTCAAACTCATTTTCATCCCTATTAACAATATCATTGTTGGATCTAGTTAGATACGTCTTCTTCAGGTATGCTTCAAGATTCTTTGATCTCGTGGCGTTTTGCCCTGAAATTTCAAGTTATTTATGGGTTTTATTTATCGAAAACTCTTTGCATGTTGATTATCAACTTCATAGCTATGGGAATTTAGGATTTTCATTCGTTGCGTTTCTTCAAGAAGTTGAACAATGGAAATGTTAACTTTTGTGCATTATTGTTGCTTCCATTCACCCACTTTCCTTCTTCTTCCACTAGAGGGATCCTGATGCAGGAGGTAATATAGCTTAATACATGTAATCAATTTGTTTTACATGTTAATTGGACTTCCGAATGAGTTCGAACCTAACAGCACAGGATAGGTATTAGTTACTCTTACTAGATCTAACTGTGTGCTTAAACTGGATTTCCAACTGTTCGAAGTTGAAGTTCTACAGCTTTGGCAAACTTATTATTCTTGAATGAGATTTTTGACAAAAATTGATTCATATAGTTTCAATAAGATCTATGCTGCTATATGCAATTTCCCTAACTTGCAATACCAAGGGCTTTCAATTTTTGGGTCTATATGAGTAGGCTCCAAGCTCTACATTATAACTTGCATCAACTCATCTTTGCTTCTCTGAACTCAAAGCAGTGTGTTAGTATTCATTTGGATGTGAATTGAGATGTCTGATTGTTAACGTTACAGATCACTATGGATGGCTTTAATGGAAGACCGGTGTTGACCGACTCAATTACATTGAAGGGATCAAGTTTTACAATTAGTTTTTTAATTTTCTTATGAGCAGAAACTTTTTGTATACGACCTAGAAATGTTGAGAAGTATTTAGTATTTTACATCACAGATGGATTCCTTTCCCTGCCATCTTTTACCTGGCTATAGTAATCTGGCATTTTATATGTTCATGGTGAAATTCGATCTTTACGGAACATGTTTACAGGTGAAATTCGATTGTTATGGTGGTGGAATATGTTTACGGTGGATCCTGCAGTTGCTATTCTATGGTATCATTGTATTTATGCTTTACCATGAAAATGAAGGGATTAGAATTAAAATAGAAACCTAATATGAATTACTTAAACGCCATCTTTTTTCTTGAATTTGCCCTATTTTCAGTTTTGATCACCAAAAGTTGGAGATTAGGCTTAAGGCAACAGTTTCAAACATAAGGCCGCCAACTTTTTATATTATCTTTTAGGCTTTAAATGGTCGTGGCCGAACTAGCAATCCAGGGCACAACGTATGATCCTTAACTACAGAATCAAACAACAGATAACTAAACATAGATTTCTTTGCACCAGTGATTTGATAACAATTGGCATTCAGTATTTTCCAGATGACCCTAATTGCAGATTCCGGAAAGATCTGATCATTTAAAATCCAAGGATATGGAACATCATATTCAATTCAGCGACTACGAATACCTTCAAAAAAGAATTGTACAAGATAAATGCAGAAAGAAAGTAGGAGCCTGTGCATCACATGTACTCGAATCATTAAGTTTGTTCACTAAAGGATTTACCAATGTTCCAGAATCAGCAAACCGGATTGTCAATGGCATCATCAAGATTGGAGGAAGCAAGTACAAGTTGGGGGCCAGGGGTAGGAGCAAGAATGCCTTCCTTTCTAGCCTTCTTGCGTTCTCGCTGCAACCTGAAGTATTCTCTCTTTCTTGCCTTGTAGCTGTTAGGGTTCTCAGGCTGCAGTTCCCGAGGGTAAACACTAACCTGCCATGTTACAGATACAGAATTACACGTCCATGTTTCTCAGTTTGTGCACAAGTAGCAAGATTAAGAAGGAAATCGGATTCACCTTTTTCCTGTCAGGTCCAAGCTTCTCAAACTTAACAAGTCCATCAATCAAGGAGAAAATTGTATGGTCCTTGCCAATCCCCACATTATTCCCTGGATGGAACTGCCAAATTGTTGCATACACAAACAGTTACGAAACTAATCATCAAACAGTCCCAATTAACCAAAAGAAACAAAAAGAAACCCTAAGTACCTTGGTGCCACGTTGGCGGATTATAATGGAGCCAGGTTTAGCGACTTGATTGCCGAAGACCTTGACGCCGAGACGTTTGCCTCTGGAATCACGGCCGTTCTTAGTACTACCAGCTCCCTTCTTGTGAGCCATTTCTATGGTGAGTGGCTTCGGCAACGACACGAAGCTTGTGCTTTTGGGGCACACCAGCTTATTGAAGGAGGAGACGCCATGGTCTCCCTTGAAGAAGGAAGAAGAAGACGACAGAGAGATTCCTTTGAATGTGGCGATTAGGTTGAAGTTCAGAGCAGTAGCCATTGTTCTTGCTGCTGCAAATTCAACCAGAGATAAGGTAACTTAATCTTCGTCACACATTTGGTTGGCACGTGCGTAGATCTTTACACACGTGCGATTAACATATAATCTCATTGGCGTTAAGTTTCGTGGACTGGATCTCATGGACAATCTAAGCCCAATACCCATATCTTCTTTTTTTTTTTTTATTTTAGGAAAAAAGCATATTACATTATAAGTCTAAAGAAATAGAGTCCCACTGATCTCCGAGAGAAATATATGATACTCAATAGATGTAGTGTCAAAATAAATGATTCCGAACACAACATGATTGGTATAAGACGCTAACCAGTTAACACATCTGTTGCTTTTGCGATAGATATGCCGATGCATCACAGTCCCAGGGATTCTTCTAATTTAATTTTAGTTTTTGATGAATTTATATAAATTATTTGTAGAATTTAGAAAATCTTTTAATTAAGTTTTTATTTTCAAACTAATGCTATAAATATCATATCAGTATTAATACTAAATTTAATTATGATACAGCACTATATTAGTACCTTAATATTGAATACTATTTTAAATAATTTTTTAAAATTATAAAATAATTTTTAATATATTACACTGTATAATTTATAAATTTACATCAAATCTATCTCTCAAAATTATATTAATGAAAATTTAAAATAACAATAAATTATTTTAAATATTAAAAAATAGAATTATGAGATTTTTTGAAATCAGCCATCTTTCTAACTTACAATTAGTAGATTCACATTAAGGAAGAGATTAAAGACGTGGCCTAAATCTAATTATGCCAAAAATACCATTGATTGTTGAGAGTGGGATTTGAACCCACGCCCTTTCGGACCAGAACCTTAATCTGGCGCCTTAGACCAACTCGGCCATCTCAACGTCTTGCCATTCATCAAACCTCCGTACCATATTAAGATTAAATATAACAAGTACTTTTATTGAAAAAAGCTACATAATTATTAAAAAAAAAAACCATAACTTTATATTACATAGATTTTAAAAAAAACTTCAATTAACTAATTAGCAGCACTGAACCAAAACAACAAAGCCTAAAGCCGAGATCATGAGAATTGTATATGGCTCTATTTTATAATGTTTAAAAAGGGGAAAAAGAAAAATTAAAAATCTTCGTCCATCTTGAACACGTGAGTCGCGGCGCCGTTACCGTTAAGACTAGACATAACGGCGGCCTTCTGATATTCCCCAACCCTCTTCTCAAAGAAATTGGTCTTCCCTTGTAATGATATCAACTCCATCCAATCAAACGGATTGCTCACACCGTACACCTTCCCGTACCCAAGTGCACCCAACAACCTATCTGCAACAAACTCTATGTACTGACTCATCAGCTCCCCGTTCATCCCCACCAACGCGCACGGTAGCGCATCGCATACAAATTCCCTCTCTATTTCCACCGCCTCCTTCACTATCCCCCTCACCCTCTCCTCGCTCAACTTCTTCCTCAACAGCGTGTACAACAAACACCCAAAGTCGCAATGCAGGCCTTCATCTCGCGATATGAGCTCGTTCGAGAAGGTTAAGCCAGGCATGAGCCCGCGCTTTTTTAGCCAAAATATCGCGCAGAAGCTACCGGAAAAGAATATCCCCTCCACGCACGCGAACGCTATCAGTCTCTCCGCGAACGTCTCCGAACTGTCGATCCACGTAAGTGCCCACTCGGCCTTTCTAGTGACGCAAGGAACGGTTTCGATGGCGTGAAAGAGGCGGTTCTTCTCGACGGAGTCTTTGATGTAGGTTTCTAGAAGAAGGCTGTACATCTCAGAGTGAATGTTCTCGATGGCGATTTGGAAGCCGTAGAAAGCGCGGGCCTCGGCTATCTGTACCTCTTTCATGAAGCGACCAGCGAGATTCTCCAGAACGATGCCGTCAGAGGCGGCGAAGAAAGCGAGGATGTGGGAAATGAAGTGCTTCTCGTCCGGGGTGAGGGAGTCCCAGTGGCGAAGGTCCTGTGAGAGGTCGACTTCCTCGGCGGTCCAGAAGGAGGCTTCGGCTTTCTTGTACATTTCCCAAACTTGAGGGTATTGGATTGGGAACATACAGAACCTGTCTGGGTTTGGAGCAAGCAACGGCTCTTCAGGGAAAGCAGGCATCTTTGAATTGATGGACAAATAGACAAACTGTTGATTGGATGTGTGTGTGTTGAAGATGAAGGAGGAGAATAGCAATTATATAGAGGGAATCAGGGATTTGAAATTTGGGGGAAGGAGGGAGAATTCGAATGAACAACCCAAACAGAAGGACACTTGTGGAATTTCAGGAACCTGAAAGGAGGATTGCGAGGGAAGCTTTGTATGGAAACAAAGATGAGGTTTTTGGCGGTTTAGCGCTAAAAATGAAAATACTGTAGAGTTTGCAGTTTCAAACTAAATACGTAAGCGCGCGTGTGCGATATATACAACAAGACTTTGGAAGTTGGGAGGGAGTTGGAAGCGTACACGACACAACATCAGTTAAACAACATAAAGGAGCAAAGTCAAAAGCTGCAAGTAATTTCACAATTTTATATTTTTAATTCGTAAATTTTTATTTCAGTTTTTAATTTTATATTGATTTAATTTGATAATTTTTTATGTTAACGATTAATCAATTTTTTATAAATTAAAATTAATTAATTAATTTTTATTTTGTAAACTCTTTTTTAATTAAACTTTAAATTTTCTATAAGCAAAGATTCTTTAACATATTTTTCAACTTTATTTAATATTTAAGTAATTTTATAACAGTTTAGTAAAACCTTTTAAACATTATTTATTATATTAAGTTATAAAACTATTAATATCTTAAATTGTAATAAAATTAAACTTTTATCAATTCTTAATATTTAAATGTGATCTAACTAATCATTATTATTTTTAAAAATTTATTAATAATACAATTTTTATAAATAATTGTACTTTAAAATATAATTAATTAATTAATTAATAACACATTTCGTCAGGCTAAGTTTTGCAACGGACCAACTTTGGACCGTGTTCGAAGTTTAAAATTTTTTTTAACCAAGTCCGAACTTAGTCCATTGAATTTAGTTGGGCCTGGACAGACCTTTTGCCAAGCCTACCTCTGGCAGCAATAGTTTCTACATGACTCCCATGAACATGATCAACTTCTAATTTTAACTTGAACAAAAAATAAATGAATCCAAGCTATGGCACTTTGGGCGCTTCAGATTACAGCAAAGAACTTATTTATGCATCTCAAAACATAGAAAGTAATACCTCATTATCATAAACAGATTCAATAAGGGGAGAAAAAAAAAAACCTCATTCATCAGATTTTATAATGATCCTGAAATATTGCTGAGGTCAAAAATTATACGTAGATGAAAGATCACATCTTTCTTCTCAGTATTGTGCATCGACCTGCTCAAGTCTCTGATGGATGCTCCAAATGACCAAACCAAGTTTTTAGCTTTATCTAGGGGGAGGGGGTGGAGGTGGGGGCATCTGAGATTTTGCAAACCCAATCCAAGTTACAATGCCAACGGCAAGAATTATCCATCCAAATATGTCATACTTGAGATCACTACTTTTCTTCTTCTTTGAACTCTGAGACAACAGAGGATAAGAGTCAGCTCCTTATTGTGGGATCCATTAGATTACTAGCGCCATAACAAGTATAGTTTTAAGGCCATTAAACAAGAGAATATTGATAGATACACCCAAATCCCTCTCTCCTCTCTCACACACACACATATGTAGTCCAAGCTTTGGTAAATTTGTTGAAGTTCATGTAGATGCCCATAGTTCATGGAGTACGAGTATATGGAACCTTTTCCAGACAAGACAAGCATATGAACTACGACAATAGTGTGAATAGTTAAAACTTGCACTAATGTTCACCTACAGCATAAACCACTTATTGATTTTTTAACTCTTTATGCAAGTCACCTCCCTACTTTCTTATAGTCGAGTGGTTCCCAACCTCCACACATTTCTACAAAATCCCGTTCGGTTAACAGCTTATCTCCGCGAATTCAATGATAAAAGTTGACATAGTCAAAGCAAATGCAGCAGATAATTTAGCAGTAACAAAAATGAGAGAACATAGGTACACCAAATGAGAAGAAGAAATAATGTTACCTTTGTGCTTGATGAAGTAGATGCTCCAGATGTAGGTGCAGCCCCCAACGCTTGTTGAGTTAAGCCCTGCTTGTGAATTTCAGCATGCAGTTCTGGAGCCTAAACAGAGAAGCACAATTAACATGGTCCAAATCAAGTACAAGTGAACTTTTCAGTCTTAGCAGAAGGCGAATAAACAGATTCTCCTATGAAGCTATTAAAGGTTTCAAGATATTGGAAACTATGCAAAAAGCAAATTACTCATTAAACAGAGGTGGTGAAGTAGATATATAACTTTGTCCCAACATTTTCAGGGCCTAATTTGAACTCATCCAGTTCAAAGTGAGTAAAATTTCTATAATGAAGAGGCTAAATGCTTACAAATTGGTAACTGGCAGGTGCTTTTAGATTTTCACACCATACTTGCATTCAGAAGAGGGGGCATAAATATCAACTTCCTTGGGGTAATGAAACTTGTCAAACTAGAAAAACAAACACTTAAAACACCGAAAATAACAAGAACATACTCTTTTGAATCTCATCATTGGTTCAACTTTCCAAGGGTTTCTCATATGAGAAATAAACCAGCTAAACTACAGTAGGACATAAGTGGAATATTCCCAATACTTGAGTCATACACTATTTAGGACAACAACAAATCGAGAACCTCTGCATTTGTTCTTTTCTCCAACATAAGGATAAGAAGATGAGATGACAAGGAACAAGAAAGAGGTACCTTAGAAGAGACTTCTAAAGACTTCTGATAAAGTTCATTTCCCGGTTCCTACAAAAGAAGGAACACAACATGATCGTGCATCTATAATCCCAGAGTGACAAGAAATAACACTAAGGCTATAAAAAAACGGTTGGTTTTGCAGGAAGATCACCTCATCAACAGCCTGCTGGAAATAGATCGCTGCTTTGTCAAAAGACTCCTTAGCTTCGTCCTGATCTGGAGTTAAGAATGCAAGAGAAGTATGGGCATTTCCCAGGCACCATATTGTCTCATGCTTCTTGGCATCAATAACCAATGCTTCCTCCAGCTTTGAAATTCCCTCTACATGGTTAAAATAACAGCCAATTAATATAAAAACTATAACATTTAATGCATTTAACCACAGAAAGCCAATTCTTTTCAATTCTACCCACAAAAGAAAAAACAGCACCAACGCCATAATATCAACATTTTGCTTCCTTTCATTCCCCCAATATGATGGAAAAAATCCAAAACAGTTCAAGTTAGAGAAAAGTTCTTGGAAGAAAGGAAACAAACGAACAGCACCTGAAATCATCTTCTTTGAATCAGGAACACTCTGAAACTGGGCCAACTCCAGCAGTGATCCTCCCCATCTTGTTAGGTTCTGCTCATAATCAAAATAACATAACAATTAAAATTTATAATCCTAAGATTCATCAAATTTTGAGGGAAAACAAAAACCAATATATAACTTAATTAATAATAAAAGGAACAAATTTTGACACGGAGAGAAAATTTTAAGCATAATCACAACTGCCAAAAGCTCCAAACTTCACAACTTGATTACTTAGAAATCAACCACGCGATAATACCCAATAACAATAAAAAGAAGCTCGAAGTGGTTTATCTCACAAAAGCAAGAAACAGGGGACACAAATCCAGAAGATTAAAGACATAATATAAGTAAATTAAGCAAATCAGAAGGAAATAAAAGAGGTGAAAACGGACATCAGTGTCGAGAGGGTTATTAGCGTAAGCGGCCTCGGCGGCTTTGCGAGCGTGCTCAAAGAACAATAACCTATCAAATTCATTCGACATCTCCATGATTTCCTCTCTACTACTAAACCAAAATCTAACAATAACTGAGATGTGTTTCACTAGTCAATCACTTCTGTGTTGTGTTGCAGTGTTCAAAGCTAATGTATAAATTTATGTAAAGTAACCAGCACTTTAAGAAAAGAAGAAAGGCGAAGGGAAACCCTTTGTAGAAGAAGACTTGGGCCTCCCGGTTTTCAACCCGGCTTAAGCCCATTTTCCAATTCATCACTTTTAGCAAGCCCAATTACAATTATAGTTGAACTAAAGATTAAAAAGTCTAACCAATTCCGCCAATTCAATAATAATAATCTTTGGTCCAATTTTTTATCCAATCTTTTATTTTTCTATTTGTTTTATTTTTATAAGTATTGTTATTAAAATTTGATTAATTTGTTAATTAATTAGTCAATTTTATTACTTAATCAGTTCTTATAAATTAAATAAATCAATTAATTTTCATTCAACATTCTCTTTTTTCTTTTAAACAGAAGAATCCACAGTCACTACCTTTTGGATGCACAATAAGTAAATCTTTGGATCAACGTAATAGCCTGCAAATCACGTCAATCGAGTGCTCTGCACTAGGCAAGTCTTACACGATAAGCTCGATCGAGAGAATGTAAGTAGGAGAAATCGAACACAAGATCTTTTTGCCTCATATCCCTCTACTCCACCAACTAGATCACCCCTTAGGAGGCAATCTCTTTTTTTAGTTAAACTTTAAATTCTTTAATAAGTAAGGATAATCTCTTTTAATCATACTTTAAATTCCTTAATTTTATTCAATCTCTAGTCAATTTTAAATAAAAATGTTAAATAATTTCTTTTATTAATTGGGTCGAGACCTTAATTGCCCAAGCCCATACCTAATGGAAACATAACTTATGTCGTTTTACTTAGAATAATTGAGCTTCGAGTTGGTCTGTGTCTGAATTAGGCCCATATACTAACCCATTAAAAATCCTTAAATTTGAGTTCCTAGGTGCTCATTATCATCCATATTTTTCTTATTTCGTGTTTTCTAATAATTATGAAACACAAGATGCATTTTAGAAAATTACATATCATAAGAAGAGGACAAATATTTTATCCTAATGCCAAGGAGAATGCATTATGACAAGTTATCATATATGATGGCTTTTTATAAGCTTTTGATGATTGTTAATATGGAAACGTGTGAAAATATACTTAAAAGGATAATTAAAAATAAATTTATGTTATGATATATCAATTATATGTTATGCATATATAAATATGTAGTCATTGAATGACTCAATTTTTACATCACAAATAAAAAATCTAAAATTTTAACCATCTTCCTTTTATCCACATTAAAATTATTGAATTAGTATAGAAAAGGAATTACACAATTTAAAGTTAATAATTTGAAAAAATTTGTACAAAGATAAAAATATTAACCAAATATTTTATTAATTAATTTTTAAATACATATTTTATAAGTTATTTCAAAAAATAGTGAATATAAGTTATTTGTTAATATAAATAAGTAAATACTTAATAGTTAAAGTAATTAATGATATTGTTTATAAATTATGACAAAACCTAAAACTTATAAACATCTCTTAATTTTGCAAACATATGTATTTTGTTTTCACCATATGACATTATTTTATAGGTTTTAAATTGTGAAAAATAAGTTAATAAATGATTTTGACAATTGATTGGGGGTGCTTGGTTAAGGGGTATGGAAATAAATCAATGAGAATTGAATGAATTGTAATGGTTGGTTGGTTATTATGATTGATTGAATAGTTTTTTCATACCCAAGTTTTAGTTAATGGTCCATACCCTCCATATAT
>JAOQMQ010000007.1:19200613-19211434 GCA_027563845.1 Erythroxylum subrotundum
GATAAAGATGATTGAGCAAAGAAATTACTAGAGAAAGCACGAATAACAACTTAAGCTATACATCCTAGTAGGAATACATCGAGATAGCGTTTGATGGCTAAGGAGGTAGAAGCAAATGACCACACTTATGAGTCGTCAATAGTCTCAACTGTTGTAGAGATGCTTAAAGCTTATATTTTTGGAGTTCATAGGAATATAAGATCAATGTACAGCTTTGATAGACTTTAAGCATAGCAATCATTATCGCAATGATGTCATTAGAATATCGTATGGAGCGTTATATGACAAAAAGAGTCATCCACCTCTTTATTTGGATGAATAGGGCCAAAGATGGTTGAAAGCCATAGTTGATTGGAGATGCTATCGATAAGTGAAATTGACCTGTATTGGGAATTAAGTGACTCAAGAAAAAAAAGAATGAATTAGATGGGTTAAAACCAAAGGTATGGAATACAGTGAGATAGACATAAGAGTTAAGTATACTGACACTATAGAGATGTGAACTATGAAGCAAAGGATGAAATGCTTCTAAGAGTATCACGTACCCAAGGTGTGCTTTGTGCAAGATGTGCTCAGGTTAGGGTAAAGAAGCAACTAAGCTTGAATTGTATTGGTCCATATAAAGTTATTAAGACTGGACCATTGACTTATGAGCCAGTATTATTAACAAAGATGTCTCAGATTCATCATGTGTTATATGTGAGTATGCTAAGAAATATCGATATGATATGATATTGGTATTATCGACGCAATAAGTGAAAAATTGAGAATAAGTTAAAGTATATTGAGGAGTTAGTTAAGAAAGTGAACGACTAGATGAGTGATTGAAAGATCGAGTGAGTCTATTGACTATGATCATTTGGAAGAAATTATTCAAGTGAATAAGTTACTTGGGAGAATGAGGAAAACATAAGATAACATTACCTCCATCTGTTTGATCACTCAGGAAAGAATTTTGAGGACGAAATTCTTTAAGAGGGGGAGAATTATTGGACCCTAAACTTTTCTTGGAAGTTATAACTATTATATGTGAAATGTTGGAAGTTAAAAGTTGGAAAATGTAGTTGGAACATGTTTATTGAGCATGCTTCGGTGTTTTAGCCATAACTTTTTTTTTCTAGCTATCCAAATGAGATGATTTTTTATTTGGATTAAACTAGAGAAATAAGGCTACAAATTATCTGATGAAATCGAGTTCTAATTCAGTCCTTAAGAATTTCAATTTTTGGATGGAAGTTGAGCACATAATATTATTTTCGTATAAGAATAGTTCGAAAATGTTTGAGATATAACTTTCAGATTTTCGAACCAAATTGAATGATTTTGGTGTCATTAGAAAATTAAAACAATGAGGAGCATTTTTTTAGAAGGAAGTGTTATCAAATTTCTTCATTTACTTGATCAAAATAAGGAGTTAAGATGTTAGTAGTTGATGGACTATAAGGGGCAAAATTGGGAGAACCAATTTAATGAAGGGTAAAAAGGGAAGAGAAAGAAAAATGTGGTCTTGTTTAAAAGAAAAAGAGGAAAATTGTGGGAGTTAGAAAAGAGCAAAAAACGTGAAATAGAAGAAGAGAAATGGAGAGAGTCGTACAGAGAAGAAAAGAAGAAGGAAAGAAGAAGAATAAGGAAAGAAGAAGAAGAAGGAAGAAGATTTGTTCAAGGTAAGCTCTATGCTATTTTCTTCTTGTTTGGTTTGAAAAAAGAAGTAGAAAAGATGGGTTTTTGTGTTGGGAATGAATGGAGAAAGAAGATGGATTAAGGAAACCCATTTGATTTTAGGGTTTCTAAGCTAGGTTTTGGGTTTTCTAACCTAGATGGACTATGGGTAAGTTAGGTTTGAGCTTGATTTGTGTTGATTTCATTTGTTATGATTTTGAAGTTTTAGGGATTTTGTGGAATTGGAATTGAATGTAAAATTGGTTTGTTTTAGGAAATATGCTCACGTCTTATGTTTATGATATTCGGAACGATTGTTGAGCTTCGGAAACGGTGCCCGACAATGACTTTAAAGCTACAAATTCACCACCTAAATCAGTTTAAAGAGATTACAAGTTAGTATTGAATTGACGTTCAATCATGAGATGAAATATGGGAAAAATAGAAACAACTTCATTTTTCAATTTGAGAGGATAACACCAAGTGTACTTGGTACAATCATCAACTAAAATAAGAAAATACCTCTCTTCATTAAAGCCAGTAATCGGAGAGGGACCCCAAATATCAGCATGAACCAAACTAAAGGGATGAGTAGTAGTATGACCAGTGTGTTCTAACGGCAAGCGACTGGTTTTGCCCATAAAACAGGCGTCACACTTTCTGTCGGGAGCCTTTTTTGACTCTGAACAAGGCAAATTAAAATGCTTCAACAAATAAAGAAAGGAATCATAATTTAAGTGGCCAAGTTTGGAATGCCAGCCTTCAACTCCAATTTTCTGACTGCTGTAAGCCTGGACTGGAATGCGTGGGCTGTGATGAGCATTGTCAACAAACTTGTACACGCCTGCCTCAGTGATTCCTTGTGCTAAGACCATCTGTGTGATTTCCTCCTCACAAGGAAATAAGCACCATGAAATTTTAAATAACAGTTGTTATCCTTGGCAAACTTTTGAACCGACAAAAGTTTAGAGTGCATATGAGGTGCAACTAAAATATCAGACAGGAGACAAGTTTTTGATCCAAAATGTAGTAGAGAATGACCAATTTTAGTGATGTGTATACATGCACCATTACCTACAACAATATGATCTGAGCCTTGATAGTTCTCTGAGATGCTAAGGCTTGAAATATCTGGCGTGATATGATGAGTAGCACCAGTATCAGGGAGCCAGTCAGAGGAGGAAGATTGAGTTTGTGCAACATTAGCCTTTGGTCCATCATAGGATTTATCAAAACGTTTTCTACATGTGAGAGCACCATGATGGGTATAGCCACAGATCTGACAGCGTGGCTTACCAGTATTGTTATTGAAGCCTTTGCCTTTCCCTTTGTAAGTGGAATTGAAACTGCTAGTATTGGTTTTCAAATGATTGGTAGAATTACTATTGTTTCTTTGTGAACTTAATTGAGAAACATTAGTAGAAGGAGACATGACATATTGAGAACTGAAAAGTAGAGTTTCATGAGAAAGTAAATGGCTGGAAAGTTTATTGAAACTAACTGGTGTACTTCGGGTTTGTAGAGCAGCCACCACTGGGTGGTATTCTGGACCCAACAAGCGAAAGATATTAGCACAAAATTCCTCAGAGGACATTGGCTTACCAGCTGCTTCCAGTTCATCTGAGATTATCTTTGCTTCACGAAGAAACTAAGACATACCTTTGTCGCCTTTCTTCAATTCCTGAAGTGTCATTCGTAGCTGAATTTGTCTCCCACTAGAAACAAATCTAAAAGTTTCTGATAATGCAAGCCAAACATCACGAGCAGTCTTTTTGCCAATGATGTATGGAAAAACTTCCTCAGTCAAGGAGGAAAGTATCCAACCTTTCACCATCTGATCACACTGAAACCAAGTTTGATACTCTGGATTTGGTTCATGTTTTCTGGTGGTGGAGTTCGTAACAAGCTGCAAGGGTGCTGTTGTACTACCATCAACGTGACTTATCACATTGTGGCAATGTAATAATGGTTCAAACTGTGTTTGCCATGTGAGATAATTAGTAGAGGATAGTTTGATTGAAAACAAATAAATAAAAGGAATGGTAGGAAAGGATTTAATTTGAGAAGATTATCCCTCCATGGGCTCTGATACCATATAAAGAAATATGAGCAGAGAAATATGCAACTGCTTGTTTTTACTTTACTGATGAAATGTTACATTTATAGAGCTTAACAGATAATCAAATATAATCTGTTGCTATACAATTGTGAGCTATTTTGAATTTGATCTAATCTACTGCTATACAATCGTGATCTGTTTTGGATGTGATATGCAACAACTTTGACTCTTGGATTGTAGGAGTTGTAGTTGACTGTGACTCTGATTACACTTTCTGCTTACAAGCACAATTTCTTAATAAACATAGATGAGTCTTCTCTCTTCCAAAATCTTTTATTGCTTCTGAAATATTTTTATGGTATCAGAGACGTGAGTGGAAACACAAGTGGTGATACCTCGATCAAATTGAAAATATCTCCATACTTTCTTTCCATGAATGATAATCCAGGAAACATTATCACACAAGTTTAACTGAAAGGAGAGAATTACGATGAATGGGCAAGAGTGATAAGAATGGCGCTGCGAGCCAAGAAAAAGTATGGATTTATTGACGGTTCAATAGTGCAACCTTCAAACGACTCATCAGAAATGGAAGATTGGTGGACTATTAACTCGATGATGGTATCATGGATGTTGAATACTGTTAGGATAAATAACTGTTAGGATATATGTTATTAAATTATTGTTTCACCACAATAGCTTAGGCTGTTGTATGAGGCCAATTTATTTAGTTTTATATATTCACTAATATACCCCCTCAAGTGAAAGCCCTTTGGGCTTGAAACTTGCACAGGCTCACTCTACCTTGTGCTAAATAATAGGTGGGTGATAGGATTTGAACTCAAGACCACTTGGTCACAAAGGTTCTGATACCATGTTAAATTACCGTTTCACCACAATAGCTTAAGCTGTTGTGTGAGGCCAATTTAATTGGTTTTATATATTCACTAACATGTGTTATATATCTAAGTAATTAGTTTTGACCTTATTTATTAATTTGACATATAAGATATTAATTGTAGTGAGATTCAAAAAGATGTGGTTGTTACACTTGTAGTTGTGATAGAATCCTACACTATATTGAAGTCTATTATCATGCTGCAAATTAAATTGTTTTACTGTTGGACATATTGGTAATTGAATGGTGTTACTGCTGGATTTTGTGGATAGAAGAAAATAAAGGGATGAGGTTGTTGCGTATTTGAAGTGGGATTCTAATTGCTTGAGTGGATGGTTCATGTCTCCTATCCATAGCTGATGTTAATCTTATGTGAGTGTGGAATAATAGGGTGGTGTGTGCGTTAATTGTTGAATGGGAAACACACTGCAGTATTGTGCATGTCTTGGTTCATAGCTGAATAAAAAATTGTGTGATGGGTGAGACAAGTAATAGTGCAGTGGCTTTGCGTGGGAGTTTTGGCAATCAATAGTGCAGTGGCCTTGCGTGGGAGTTTTGGTAATCGACAGTGTAGTGGGCGTTGAAAAATGTAGCTTATGATGGTTGTGAGTTCTGGTCTTTATATATACCGTGGGTTTTATAAAAGGAGGAGTGGGTGTTAATTGGTTTAAGGCTTTATTGAGACACACGGCTGTGCGTATGAGTGAGTATTGTGAGTGTTTTGGGTATTGTGTGGATTAATGGGTTATTATTGAAGACGTGGGTTGTTTGTTTGTGCGTTCTTTGGTGGTGTGTTCCTTACTTGATTGATAACAATTAAAGAGGGCAATACGTATTTTCTGAATGGGAGATTCACGGCTCTGTATTGCTCGTGTTGGACTATCATCCTTATGGAATGGCTCACAGTTGGATTGATTGTGTGTGAACGACTTCTAGATTTATTTCAGTGGTTTTGAACCTTTCGAAAAGTTGTTCTTCTCTTTTATCTCAAGTGTATTATTGTTTTGTTTTTAGTTGATTAATCACTTGAGTTATTTGTTTATTGTTCTTTCAAAAGAGTGTTGAGAAAAATCCTCTGTTGAGGTTAGTATGAGACGGTCGTACTATTGGGTGTGAAATTCTTTCACGGGAAGTGAGGTTGAGAGATAGTGTCAACGGTTGAGTGGTGTCGGCTCAGTAAAGCCTTAGGTAAATCTATTGTACTTCGGTGAAAGTGATTAAATTGGGTGAGGGCCCCACAGACGTAAGCAAGGTGTGTCGAACTGCGTTATCAAATTTTTGGTGCTTTTTATTATTTTGTTTTTTATTGCTTTTGTTTTCGTTTGTGCTAGAGACGTCCACGGTAAAATTGGAAAGTTTGCGAAACTACTACCCCCTTTGGTTTTTCAATTGGTATCAGAGCGAGGTCACCGAGTCAGAACTTAGTAGCAAGTTGGTGTGGATCTGGGTTTCGCAATTATAGCTATAAGAGAAGGAGCATCAATTACTAGGCCACCACTGTTGGACGATTCCAATTATCCTGCATGGAAGTCACGGATAAGAGTCTTTATTCAGGCTCAGGGAATAAGAGCATGGAACTCAGTGTTACATGGCTGGACACATCCAATGATTACTGACGATAAGGGAGAGACAGTTCTAAACGATCCATCTGAATGGACAAGAGCCGAAGAAGAAAGAGCGCTTGGAAACTCACAAGCATTGCACGCAATTTTCAGTGCTGTTAATGAAGGACGCTTCTCAATGATATTAGCCTGTGAATCGGCTAAAGACGCATGGGATGCTTCGTAAACTATTCATGAAGGGTCTAAATCTGTGATAGCGTCAAAACTACAGATGTTAGCTGTGAGGTTTGTAGAACCTAAAATGTATGAAAATGAGACTATTGAAGACTTTTATGAAAGATTACGAGACATAGCGAATCAGGCACATCAACTCGGGAAGAAATATTCCACCATGAAACTAGTCAAGAAGACGTTGAGATCACTACCTTCAAGATTTATTCCGAAAATTGCAGCAATCAAAGAGGCTCATGACATCAATGACTTGTCATTGAGAAGGTAATTAGAATTCTTACAAATTTCGAAATGAATTTGTTGAGGGACAATCGAGAGAAGAAGAAAGGATTAGCATTGCAAGCCTAGATTGGTAAAGTTGTGAATGACTTAGGAGATGAATTCGATGAGAATGAGGATACGAAGTTATTGACAAGAAATTTCAGTAAGTGGTTAAAGAAAGTGAAGAATGATAAATTCGAGTTTAGGCACAACAGAGGGAGTTCATCGAACAACAACTTCAAATAACAAGCCAAAACTCAAAAGGGAAAAAAAAAGTAAAGAGAATTCAATGCCATGAGTGTCAAGGCTTCGGACATGTTCAGGCGGAGTGTGCTAACATCTTAAAGAAGAGAAAAGGGAAATATTATACGAGCACTTAGAGTGATAACGAATCCAAAAGTGAAGAAGAAGCTATGAATAGTGCTACGCTAGTTATTTTGTACAGCAAGAGTCCAGTTACTTGTTTAACAGTAACCGAGAAGGAAGTAACTGATGACGAAAAAGTGAATAAATCGGGAAATTTTGGGAAAAACGCAGACGATTTAGCTCAAAGCTCAAACTCAGCTTATAACAATGATGACAATACTTCAGATGATAAAAAAGGAAGGTATTTATGAAGCCTATGAGTTAATGTACAAAAAATGGGTCAAAACATGTAGGAAGAAAGAAAGGTTGAAAGAAGAAAACTTCTCTATGAAGAATACTATTCAAGATTTGGAGAAGAAATTGTTGTCTACATTAGATGAGCATGGTGAAGATAGAATAAAATTAGTAAGTACCGAAAATGGATTGAGAATGTTGAATGGAGGCACGGAAAAACTAGAAAAGTTAATAGAAATTGGTAAGGTTAAAGGGGATCTTCAAGGCATTAGCTATAAGGGTGAGTGCTTTAAAGTGAATAAGGAGAAAAATGATATGTCCAGATCTGTCCGAGAAGAAGAAACATTGAGAAAGAATCGAAGATTTGTACCCACATGTCATTTTTGTGGAGTTATCGGGCACGCCAAGATGCTACAAGATGTTACAAATGATGTTCAAAGGGGTCAAAACAAAAAATCTAGACACCTTCCATTAAATTTCTAGCAGCAGCCCATGGTATCGAAGCACACTTGGATTAGAAAGGGTCAATTACAGGCACAAAGATATAGTAAAGTAAAAACAAGAAATTGTACAGATTCACAGTTAGTTACTACTTTTAAAGAAACTGGTCAGACAGAGGACAAGTCAGTTACTTTAGAAGAAGAAACCGATGAAAAAGATAATATAATGAGGAAAAAGACCAGGTTTGAATTTCTTCGAGAGGCACAGGGATTGTGTGTTTTACATTTTTTAAGTTTTTTTGTTGTAAAAAAACAAAAAAATGAAACGTAAAAAAAAGATTTGTGTTATTTAGTTTTTATGTTACCATTGTCATTCCATCTTTTTAGTAGTTTGGATTATGACTTCTATTAGACTCCACCGAAGACTATTCAGTTCTCATTAGTATGGGTCTCTCTCGGGCATATCCCTCTCTTTCGGACATATCTCACAGTGTTTTAAATGGTGGTAATTTGTCATCTTGGTGTGCATATGATTCTTCCGCTGCACCTATTATTGATTATTATGATTATGCATTTTAATACTGTTTTGTCCCAAATGGGAGACATCAGATTGTTTATGGTGAATGTTCCATTCAGGGAAGATTTCAAGGTATGTGTGACTATTCGTCGTGCTTTTTGACATCCTTTTTTCCCAAGGGGGAGAATGGATTTGTGAATTTAATGGTTATATGTCCAATTATGTTATTTAGGGGGAGTTTCATATTTATGACAAACAATGCCAAAATGGGGGAGATTGTTAGGATATATAATTGTTAGGATATATGTTATATATCTAAGTAATCAGTTTTGACATTATTTATTAATTGAACATATAAGATATTAATTGTAGTGAGATTCAAAAAGATGTGGTTGTTACACTTGTAGTTGTGATAGAATCCTACACTATATCGAAGTCTATTATCATGCTGCAAATTGAATTGTTTTACTGCTGGACATGTTGGTAATTGAATGGTGTTACTGCTGGATTTTATGGATAGAAGAAAATAAAGGGGTAAGATTGTTGCGTATTTGAAGTGGGATTCTTATTGCTTGAGTGGATGGTGCACGTCTCCTATCCATAGCTGAAGTTAATCTTATGTGAGTGTGGAATAATAGGGTGGTGTGTGTGTTAATTGTTGATTGGGAAACACATTGCGGTAATGAGCATGTCTTGGTTCATAGTTGAATTAAAAATAGTGCAGTGGCCTTGCGTGGGAGTTTTGGCAATCAACAGTGTAGTCGGCGTTGAAAAACGTAGCTTATGTTGGTTGTGAGATCTGGTCTCTATATATACCGTGGGTTTTTATAAAAGGAAGAGTGGGTGTTAATTGGTTTAAGGCTTTGGTGAGACACACGGCTGTGTTTATGAGTGAGTGTTGTGAGTGTCCTGGGTATTGTGTGGATTGATGGGTTATTATTGAAGACGTGGGTTGTTTGTTTGTGTGTTTTTTGGTGGTGTGTTCCTTGCTTGATTGATAACAATTAAAGAGTGCAATACGTATTTTCTGAGTGGGAGATTCACGGCTCTGTATTGCTCGTGTTGGACTGTAATCCTTGTGGAGTAGCTCACGGTTGGACTGATTGTGTGTGAACGACTTCTAGATTTATTTTAGTGGTGCTAAACCTTTCGGAAAGTTGTTCTTCTCTTTTATCTCAAGTATATTATTGTTTTGTTCTTAGTTGATTAATCACTTGAGTTATTTGTTTATTGTTCTTTCAAAAGAGTATTAAGAAAAATTCTCTGTTGAGGTTAGTATGAGGCGGTCGTACTATTGGGTGTGAAATTCTTTCACAGGAAGTGAGGTTGAGAGATAGTGTCAAGGGTTGAGTGGTATCGGCTCAGTAAAGCCTTGGGTAAATCTATTGTATTTCGGTGAAAGTGATTAAGCTGGTTGAAGGCCCCACAGACGTAGACAAGACATGTTGAACTGCGTTACCAAATTTCTGGTGCTTTTTATTATTTCATTTTTTATTGCTTTTGTTTTCGTTTATGCTAGAGACGTCCACGGTAAAATTGGAAAGTTTGCAAAACTACTACCCCTTCGATTTTTCAAATACAATAGAGCCGATTTTGCGATCAACCATCACATATATGGAGGTCGCAAAGGACCTTTGGGATGACATAAAAGAACGATTTTTTGTGGGGAATAGACCACGCGTTCATCAACTTAAAACAGAGCTACTCCAACAAAGTGGCATGACAATAGTGAATTATTATGGAAAATTAAAGATGACATGGGAAGAATTGGGAAACTATGAGCAAAACCCAATATGCAGATATGGAGGCAGTAAATGCAATATTGGTGGGGAATTGGATAAGAAGCGTGAAGAAGAAAAGTTGCATCACTTCCTAATGGGATTAGATAATTCAATTTATGGAACAGTGCAATCCAATATTTTGAGCACCGAGCCATTGCCAAGTTTAAATCGAGCATATGCTATGATTGTTCAAGAAGAACGGGTTCGTCATATAACCCGTGGAAAAGAACAACAGAGTGAACATATGGCCTTTACTGTCCAAACGGGATCGACTTCAAAAGGACGGACAGAAGTGAAAGATAAATCCATAATTTGCACAAACTGTAGCAAGCCAGGACATAATTCTGACTCATGTTTTCAACTTATTGGTTATCCGGATTGGCGGGGTGAGAGACCAAATGGCAGAGGACGTGGATGTGGACAAGGAGGGTCTCCTAAACAGTCAACCACCTCAGGAGAAAGAGGACGTGGTGGACCAATTAGAGCACATGCAACAATTGTGACATCACAAGAAAGCAAGGCAACGGAACCAACTTTGTTTGGAAACAAAAGTCAGATGCATATTATGCCAAGGCTAAGATGACACATCAAACATTTTACAATCTGATCCGATACTTTAGGTGCTAAACGGTGTGTAGGGTTGGTGCAAAATCTTCATTTACTGGAATTTTACTACCATCTACGAAATACAGTTGGATTTACTCTTGGATAGTCCTGAAGAATCCAACACATCCTCGAGCTTTTTCTCTTTTGCAGGATTTTAACACGAACACAAGTAAAAGATTGTAATTATGGCCTATCATTCGTGGAAAC
>JAOQMQ010000007.1:19297984-19313057 GCA_027563845.1 Erythroxylum subrotundum
CCAAAAGCAACTCCAAAGGCCCGAAATTTATGGGATACAGCTCAGGTAACTTCTGACTTCTTTTCCTTGAAAAGAATATGCGACCTCAAACGAATCAGATTACTCTTGATTGATGCTACTCATCACATTTACATGTCTGTTTCTTTCTTTAACCTCTGTCCTTGATTAACCCAATTCCTACGAAATCTAAGAAAGTCCCTACCTAATTTTCTCTCTGGTTTTCATGTTTAGCTATGTTACTAGAGTTAAATTCCTCGTGCAGGCTTCAGAAGATTTATGTAATCTATCAGTCAGCAGCCGAGGTAGTTGGACCCCAGGAATTCCAGATGATCATTCCAGCAACACTGGTCGGAATTTGGGAAGTAAATTCCGAGACTATGAGTTCTCGACGCAAGGGTCAAGGTCCAAGATTGACATCAATGAATACCTGAACCGTCAAAGTGATGAAGATTTTCTCTTTGAGAGATGGAACCAACAACAGAGAATTCATTCAGGCAGTGTCGTGCTTTGTAACCAAATGCTTTTCTAGTTCAGACTTCTTTTCCTGGATTGTAAGCCACATTCATTTATAGATCTACATCTACTAGCTCTTAAGTGTCGTTCAGGAGCCCTGCATGACAAATAGCTTGGCAATGCGATACATTGTTGTTATCCTTCCTGGAATGAATTCAATCCCAAGCCCTATCAGATATCTATCAAATTTCTCAACATAAATCTTAATAATGTTGGAAGATGTCAAAGTTGATAAGGTGAAATACCTCAATGACCGTTTCCAAGCACCAACTCCAGGACTGCAAAATGGTGGTAATCTAGTTTTCAAAATGTCAGTCATTGTTGGTGCTAGAAAAACTGAATCCTCTACACGTTCTCCTATTTTGGTGACAATTTGCACACAGAACTGAGATGGTTTTATTGCTATTCCTAAACATTCGCTCAAAATGATCCAAGTTTTATCAACCAGGACCCTAATTATAACCAGAGTTGATAAGTTTGATGTTCATAATTCAAACTCTTAAAAGAGTGTCAAGAATATGAAATCATTGAGAGAGTGTACGTATCTACTTGGAACTATTTTTGCTTGAACTGGCCCCACTAGACTAGATCCATTCTCAATTACACTTGGTTTTGATTAATGGGAGAACCCAGAAACTCAGACGCCATCAAGCAACGATTGCTTATAGAAACCCAAGTTAGGGAAGTAAAGAAAAAGAAAGGCCCAAAATGGTACAGACAAAGATGGTAGTGAGGAGAGTGAACAAGACACAATTTTGTTTTGGTACGTCACCTCTCTTTTGCGTTGTATTCTTAATGCCAATCCTAGTTTAGGAAATGGGGTATATTCAACGTATAATGACTGCACTAAAGTTCGTGGATTTCATACAAGTACGAGACACTCATTCCTATAAACTCTCAAGATTCATGTACACCAATACCCCACAACCCTTACTCCCCCCTAACATTTCTGTCTCTACCTCAGTGAAGCCTTCGTAACACCAATTGATACAATCTAAAAGTTTCCTTTTTACATACAAATGAAGAAGATGAGCAAAACTCCAGCACCAAAGAGCCCACATGTGCCATATCCCACATCAAGCTCGGAAATTAACACCAGAACATATAACCAAACTTACCCACAACTTATCCACTGATAGGCCACATTTTCTTGCTCAAGGTTTTTCAATTTTTCTCAAGGTTCTTTGCATCCACAGTTAGAAAGCATTAACGCCAGCTGAACAGTTGGGATACGGTACCATGATGCACTCTAAGGTTCTCAGTACCACCATTTTCGCAATAGCTTTCAAAGAACCAAAGTAAAATTGATCTCATCAATCAATTTCACCTTCCTCGACGTCTTTCGCGGAATCAGGAACACTATGGACAGGCTCAACTTCTTCCTCTTCCTCCTCATCATCTGCCTTCATGTATAATCCTAGCTGTTCCAATGGATTATTAGTCCCTTGAAGCTTGAAACTACCGAGACCAATTGGAGAATGATCTGAGCTTGTCTCCTCCATAAAGCTTGGTGCCTGCTCATTTTGAGCTGTCCTAAACATTTCAAAATCTTCCATGAAACGGCTGTTCTCATTGATATCAACACTTTTTTCCATCTGCATACAACCAGAAGAACTGAGTTGCAATAACAAAAAAGGTCTGAAGACATTTGCTTTATTGATATCTCCACCTCACCTCTAGCAAGGCCTGACGGGCAGCTTCTCTTTCCAGTTCTCTCTTCTTTCTAGCTTCAGCTGCAGCTGCAGCTGCAGCTTTCCTCCGGGCCTCTTCTGCAGCCTTGGCTTCGGCTTGTAATCGTGCTTTTTCTGATATGAAATATTAATTGATAATGTTTTAAACATCCAAAATGTCAAAACAAATCAGAATCAGAACTGGGCAATGCAAGACCTTCTTTTTGCCGTCTTTCAAGCTCCTCCCTCTCCATTCGAAGTTTCTCAGGGTCCCGCTTGTCACCCTAAACGGAAAAATGTAAAATTCCAAAAAGATTAGATCCCTAGACTCAAAATGTAAGATTCTCAAAAAGATTAGATTCCAGAAGAATTGCAGGTAAAAAATGAGATGAAATGTAAAACTCTGCACAATAAAGGATATAAAAACCATCTTTAGCATTGCAAGGAACAACCTTCTCAAGTGCCTTTTCTCGAGCTTTGAGAATAGTGTCCGCAAAACGGTTCTTCAATAAGGCTGCACGATAAAGTTTTTCTGGGGAGACCTGCCTCTCGGATGGAGCACTCTCCCCTATAATAGTATTCCCTCACTAGTGAGACAATTCCTCAAAGGAAATAGCAGTCAATCTTCTAGTTATGCTTACCATCTTGATGGTCATCTATCTCCATAGTAATTTGCTTACACTGGGAATTCACGAAATCTTGAGGCAACCAATTGGTAGATTCTAGACAAGGAAAGGTACTAATCAGGATTAATCCTCAAAGTAGAAGGGTAAAATGAGGAAAGGTTGAAAAGGCAAATAATATCTTGTCACAAGCTTGGAAATCTAGAAAACTCACGTTTTCCTAAATCTAAATCTCCAAGGTCATTTCTCTTCTGCTCATCAATTTCTCCAGATCCCACTTTATCCTAGAACAAGAGAAAAATATTAGCTTAAACTCAATTAAGCAATACGGGCAGAAGGCAAGGAAGCCTCAGACATTACAACATTGCAGTTCCATCCCCCTCAATGACCTGGCATCCATTTTTAGCATAGTCTACCATATTATCATCTATCTTACATAGTACGTCAAGGCATTCATATACCTCAGTAGGTTGAGAAGGAACTGAAGCTTTAGCTACATCTAAATCACTGCCAGATGAAGTACCAGAATCTGAATCTGAAAAAAAAAATAATGCAAAAACCATCAAAAGATTTCCTCACAATTCAAGGAATCTGTTTAAGCAAGAACTAAAGTGCCAACTACTCTGCAACCAAATTAGCCAAGCCCTCAACATCTGACAATTTAATTACCAGCCCCTATTGAAAGAACAACCAAATATTTAAGCCTAAGAGTACAAACAAAAGCAAGAGGATTAAATCCCCTATTGAAGACAGAAGAAAAACCATTCAGATGTTAACCGTAATGGACCATATGAAGCCATTTTCCAGGAAAAAGGATAACAATTAGGCTTCCCAAATTTCACCACGATACAACTATATGTAAACCTGAATGTTAAAAAAATCAATAATTCCACCACATAATAAATTTGGCACATGTTTTTCCAACCTAACAGAACTGTTGTGAAAATAACAAGATTATATTTGCCATAAAGTTAACATGCTACAGACTAAACCACAATCCTCCCATCTACTTGAATCCCATGTCACGTTATCATTGATGTAAGCAATATGACATGAGAATACACATTTATTGAGCAAGTACTACCACTGGATGAAGAGCCTGATCCACTACTTGAGCTACTTGAACTGCTGCATTTACTGTTTTTGCGGCCAGCTTCTTCCTTTATCTCTGCTGGTGGGTAACTTGAAATGGGGGGATCATTTCCACCAACAATATCTATATCTTCATCAGCAGGACCATTGCCTGAAAAGCATTAAAGTTTTCAAACTTGAAGTAGACTGCCATACTCAAAGCATGTTATGCATCAATCTGGACTTGAATTACCTTTACATGGCTGCAATGATGAATTGCTGAACCCCGACTCATTAGGAAGCTGATCAAGGAAACCTCACAGCAATCAGTTTCATACACACGAGCATTGCATAGTAACAACTCATATAAGCCAAAGAGGAAAAAAATTTCCAACAACAAAATGGAAATAAATATGGAAAATGGAAGTAGGAATAAGCGTACCTCCATTTCACATGGTTCTCCTTTACCCTGGTTTTTCTGCTTTTGAATCAGAAAGTCATCTAGAAGCTTTCGCAATTTGAACAAAGTATCATCACTAAGAGCATCAATATCAATCTCAATCTCATCCTCGCCAGTCTGGTCAGCACCATAACAATGCTCTTTCAGGAAGTCAATAATGTTTTCAGGCAATTCACCCAGTAATGTTTCCAATTCAGTACTCAGTTTGTGCTTTTGCTCAGTAGTCATGTCATGCCTAACAGCCTCCGAGATATGCTCTTTGTCACACTGCAAAGTCTTCTTCTTTTTTGAAGGTGGCATTTCTTCGATTGTTTCTACATGAGCACCAGTTGCCGGAGGCATTGATTCCACATCTGTGACAAGAGGCAGCTTCTTCTCTATTGCTTTCCATCTCACTTCAAAATACTTACTAAGCGTCTCAGCCATGACATGCACACTATTTCCAGGCGGATTGTACTTCAATGCATTTGAAAAGGTGAGTCTGACATCAGCAGCAAACCCTATTGGATTTGAATAGTGACCTGAAGCAAGTTTACTCTTCATAGTTCCAAAATCCATTGGATGTTTGATAACTGTGAAATAATCGGGTATGTTCAACTTCACTGGATCAACAGGTTCATTGAAAATATAACCATATTGATGGGTCATCAAGCGTTTCAACAATGATTCACATTGTTTCATCAACATAGCACTTGATGTACTAACCGGTGCAGCAGGTTTTGTTTGTTCAATTCGAGCAGAGGTACCCTTTTTTGTTTTAGAGCCATTGCGACCTGGAGGAGCCCGTTTTTTAGTATGTGGAACTGATGCTTCTGATGATCTATTTAAATTTTCTAATGGTGGCCTTTTTTGGCCATCACTACAACTGCGAATATCACTAGATGGTGACAACACATCTGACTGTGTACTCAGAGAAGCCACTCTCTTCTGAAGAGCCCTAATCTGTTCAAGTTCAAACTTCAACCTCACTTTCAAATCCTTCCGCTCTGACCTTGACATCTTTGACAATGAAAGAACTTGCATTGGGATTAAACTATCATAACCATCTGTGTTCAGACTAATACATTTTCTCTTGGGGGCACAGGAATCCTCAGATGCTGTCATCTCTGCGTCAACTCGTCCAGAGCTCCCAAATCCCTCAGATTCGCCCATGGTCTCAACTACATGCTGATAATCAGGAACAAAACTAGTGGGATGTCCTTGGGAATGTTTCCACGATTTCCCCATTGGTTGTGAAAGCCAACCCTTCTTTGATTCCTTTTGTCCGACAAAGTCTATAGGAACAGTTGGTGCCATAAGGTTAATCCCCAATAACTGCACATATCAACTACGACGGCCACTGTTTATCCCTTTACGTCTATTTTGAGATTCCAGATGCCAAAAGGTCCAAACTCATTAGAATGCTAAGTTACCGGTTCAGAAAACCACCCAATTACTCGGATTCTTTAAAGTTTGCGCAACGAGACCAGAAGAGTGATAATATGTTTGAAACACAAGTCAGAGTTCTTCTCTTGCAGATTTAACGCCAAATCCAAAGGTTTCATTTAACTTGGTAGACCTCCTTTGTGTATTATCCAGCAAGAAATAAAAATTCAGGACCTTATGTGCCGCTATTACAAATATATCAACAATTCCACGGCCATTTATATCATAGAAAGCTCTACCAATGCCCTAGCACCGGAAAGTTCGCAGATTCTATTCAACCCTAAACCCTAAATGCAAAAGAATAGTTTTGTTTTCTCTTTATTGTACTAAAACTCTTCAAGAATCCATCTTAATCGAGAAAAATAGTCAAAGATCAAGTATAAATACTTACTAGAAGAAATACCCTAAGCTCCCTTCGAGCCAAAAACAAACCCCCAGAAACTGAAAACCCTAGATCGAATCGAAGCTAAATAAGCGCATCGACATGAACAGTAACAACCAAGAAACGACGTCCCATTAAACCCTAAAACGTCTGAAGTTTATCCTCCAGCATCAAATCCAAATCCTATTCAAAACCTGGATCTCGCGCATCAAGCCCTTTGATCCGCAGAAACCTCTAGAAAACTGTAGAGAAAACCCTCGTCGCCTTTTTTTTTTCCTTCGCCGAGAACGAGAGAAGAGAAGGGACGACAAAAGAAGAGAGAGGAAGGTGCAGCCTGTGTGATTCCTGGGCTAGATCGATCCTCTACTTAAAGGCCCAGACTGCCTCAAGGAGCGCCGTCATTAAAGCGATCCAAGCCGTATATCACAGTCACATCTTAATCCTACGGTTGAAATCAAACTATCCTTCATCACAGTCGCTTTCATCATCTGACGGCTGTCGTTATTCCCTTCCTATCGGCTTAGATCTTGTTGGATTTAATTAAAGCTTGTACAATATTAAAAAACCTCAAACGCTTTCCTTACTCTCACTCGAATGGACAAAACGCTCTAGTCGCCTTGTATCTGAATAACGTGTCGCGCCAGTGGACAACTTGATACGTTTAGCGAATGGTAGAGCGCGTGAATACATGAAAACTGAAGGACAGGAGAGTGGATGTTAATTAGACGACATTTCCTGGCTTTTGGAACCACGTGTCTCGATTGACTGTTATGCGGACACGTGACGAAGCTCGTGATTGGTTGCTCCCTCGTCCTTTTGGATCTTACCAATTTGACTTATATCATTAACATCAAAATTTATTCTAGTCGGTTTCAGTAAAGTAAAGCATGTGGCTGAAATAATTGTTGTCTTACAATAAGTTAATATAGTTACTCTACGTGACCGAGCGGAGGAAGGGAGGAGCTTCTCGAACGAGAAAAAGGATCTAATAATTTCGAAATAATTAAATAAGGAGCCTTATGAGGTGAAAATATATTATTCGAATATACTTAAAATTTTGAAAAAAAAAATTACATTCGATTTTTGGAGAAATTAGCAACATTCTAAAAGCTCGAGGAGGTTTTATGTTTAAAATGTTTAATTAATATTAGACTTTCATAAAATCAGTTAAAAGTTGAATAAAATTAAAATAATTAAAAATAATTAAAAGGGATTTTTTATATCCATCAAATAATTTAAAGTTTAATTAAAAGAAATTATTAAATAAAAATTAATTAATAAACTCTTATCTCAATTTAAAAGTTAAATTTAATGAATTATGAACCATATTTTTTATATACCTCTTTTTAACTTTATTTCTCTCTGATATAAAATAATTATTATTTATATATGAAAGTAAATTTAAAACGAAACTAAGATAATTTTGTTGGATTATTATTTTGTATAAAGTGGATATCATAATTAATTTATATCCATTCTTTAAAACTATAAATTTTACATTTTTCTAGTACACTCCAGCCCGGTATCATTGGCTTGGGCCCAAGTAGAGCCCAGTTAATAAGATAAAGGGTCCACTGGTTACACTCCTCTAAAGTATTTATTCGTAATATATCTGTGATTTGATTCAGAAAAAATATATATATATACTGAAAATAAAACAAACAGACTTTACACCAAATTTATATGTTTTATGTATCGGCCATTTAATTTTTAAATTTTAGTTTTTCTCAAAAAAGAAACAAATTTATTTGATTGTTAATTTTAATGTAATTTATTACCCATAATAATTATATATTAAATAAAATTTAAAAATAATAATTTTATTTTAATTCTTATAAAATATTTGTTAATAAATTTTAATAAAAAATCATTTTATTTTATTAAACGAATAATTTTTAAATATATTGTAATTATTAAACCAATTTTTATTTAAAATTTATATATTTTAAAAACATTTTTGAATTTGATTATTATTAATTTATTTATACTTAATTAAATTAAATTAACTATTAAATAATACAAAATTTTAATAAATTAAATATATTACTAAACTAAATTATTCATAATTCTTCTTAATAATTAATATATAAAATAATTAAATAAAATATATTTAATTTATAACAAATTAAATTATAAAAACTAGAATCATAGAATAAAAATCATTTTTTAATTTTTATCAATTGTAAAACTGAAAAGACTAATAATTAATATAAAGCTGAGGACTAAAGAGTTAGGTGGAGGGTAATCAAACATTCCTTGATCATATTTTCCTCTTTCTTCAGGATAATGCATGCATGTCACCAGTACCTACATACAGTAAAACCGAACCGGACATATCATAGTTACAGTGTTCAAATCCATAATTTATGGTGCAATAATACTTCATATATCCAAGCGATTGGATGTTGATACAAGACAGTACAGATAGACGGTGGATGAAGCAGGTTTTAGAAGAATTCACATTTTTGAGGTTATCTTGAAGATATCCGACAGTATGTCGTAAGAAACCTCGTAGTTACTCAACAGTTTAAGGTAATGTTATGTATATAGGTTGACGACAAAGATTTTCTTACGATTATGCTTTTTGCTTTTACCGGCCCAAGCACAGGGCGGCTTTGATGTCGAGCCGCCACGCATAACCGCCACCGTCCATTCTCCACACGTCGCAGGGCACGGTGGTCGAGCTCCTCATCTCCTTCCCATTACCATTCACGCACGTGCTCTGATACTCCAACCTAACCCTACAAGTGAACGCACGTTGGCCGGCAAGGGTCATCGCCGCTGGAAGTAGTCTCTCCTTCATCACCAGCCACGACGTCACCTGTACTCCGTCTACTCCATCGTCGGCGGCGGTAGTGCTGTGACTCACCATTTTCCTATACGCCTTGTTGGTCCACGTGACCCTCCCTAACCCATCGGATATCAGCCCTGGACACGTGTCCTTCTCCAGATTCCTCCTCTTCTGTTCGTCCGTATGCCCTAATCCATTCTCGTCCACCCATGTGTCCGTCACGCATTCCACTGTCAAACACGAGCCCACAACTTTACTCACGTGAGGCATAACCACCGTCCGATCTGCTGATAATTCATATAACAACATCTTCACATCATGATCAACGTCCTCCTCACCGCCTCCAAAACTCAGCCACGTCGGCACGTTCTGCTTCGCCGGATATCCTTCCTCACCTTTCCAATCAGAACTCTCCGGAAGAAGAGGCAGAGTCACCGCTTCATCCACCTTCTCTCCACTCAAAACCTTCCGTTTTCTGGTGCATGACTTCTTACTGTTACTAACATTAGTAGTTCTGTACCTTCTCTTACCTCTGCAAGACTTGGAACCGAACTCACTGCCCTCCGATGGCGAAGCAACCGACGCTGTCGAGCTAGTGTTCGCTGGTTTGGGAGCGATGGGACGGAATCTCAGCATTATCCGCTCAACTTTCGACATGCCGTACGTGCCGCCACCGTCATACCTAGATATACAGCAACCCCCTCGACCATCCATCTGATCCCCTCAAGCTTTCTCTCTCTACACCTCTATAAGAACGGAACTATTATTCTCACCATCTCCTTGCGTCCTTTCTTAAGTTTTGAAGGCTAAAACGTTGAGGTACGGGAATGCTACTTATAGGATGATGGATGACACGCGTACGAAGGGTGGGTTACGTGGCGGGGATGGGTCTAGTGGGGCCAGTAAGTTGGTGGGGTCTACTGGATCAGCCAATGAGGAGGCGATAAGTGTCGAGTCTAACTGCAAAAGGTAGGCACTTACGTACGTAGGTATGGGGTATCGTGCAGTGTATAGCGTTTGGGGAGCAATTTTGTCGAGCTAATTGATATAGTTCGACAAAAGAGGGAGACGTGGACCAATGGGGATTGGATAGGAATGAAGAAAATTAAAAGAATTGAAGATTCGTAGGGGAAGATTGCTCCACGTGGACGGTCGACGTTGACAATCATATCCCAAGTCTATACTCTTCCGACGTCATCTCGAGGTAGGAAGATTTAATTTGTTTTTGTCTCTTTTTCCAACATGGAGTTAGTCTTGAAATAAATAGTAAGGATACTCCTTATGACTGAGAGATTACAATTTGAAGTTACGACCGAATAAGGTTTTATTGGTTCAAGTGAGATCACGGGTTTAAATTTTTTTTATGTATATAACTATTTAAAATTTAGAGTTAGAGCTTTATTTCTTATAAGGAACTTATTCGACTTGAACGAGGATTAATTTAGGTATAAATAGTTTAAAAATGTCTTTCTATAATTAGGACCCTCTTAAAACACCTCGTAAGTAACTTTAAAAAAGTTTGTAAAATATAAAAGAAATGATTAGGTATTGACTGAAAAATTGTGCGTACGTGTTGAAATAGTTTTTTAAAATTACTCAATCAAATCATCAATTTCTTATTGATTTATATGCCTTCTAATTAATAATAGGTGTTTTTCTGTTGATTATTTTGATGAAAATTTCATGTAAAACATTTTATAAAAATAAGAGTATAATTTTTATATAATTTTAAATTTAAAGAGTTTTTAAAATGTTAAATTATCAATGTTTTAAAAACCAAACCAGAAATTAAATAGGTAAGATAAGAGGTTTAAGGTTTAAAACGTTTAATCGATATTAGACCGTTATAAAATCAGCTAAATATTGAATAAAATTAAAGAATTTAAAATATGAATGAAACGATCAACGAATTTGAAGTTCAATTGCAAAATGAAAATTAATTGATTTATTTTGGTTTATAAGAAATTATCAATTTATAAAAATTGACTGATTAATTAATTTTTAACAATAAGAGTTATTAAAGTGAACCGAGTCGAAATATTAAAAATCAACCTAAAAAATTAGACAATTCAAAACTTTTATGATTAAATCGATCGTACTAATTATTGTAAATTATAGAATAATTTTATATCATTGACTCTTTTCTACATTTATAAATTTTGTGATTTCTTTAAATTTTATAAAATATGATTTCTAAATAAATTATCTAAAGAAACCAAACACTTTTTATTGGTTTTTCAACTTGCAAGGTATTCCGACAAAAAAAAAAAAAACTTGCAATGTATAATATTGTAGGGCTTAAAGACCTGGTGGCAGAACTAGAACCAACGAGCCAATTATTGCTAAGAGGTGTGACAGGTTGTTAAAGATTGGTGTAAAGATAGGCCTGATGGGGTCTTCACTTTAATCTACTTAACATGTGTTTCAATATAACAGCACACAGACACCAAGATGGAATCTCATAGTACATGAGATATAAATGAATGTAAATTTAAAAAATGATTTAAATCTAATTTTATTAAAAACATAAGATAAAGGAACGGTGAAAAAGGACAATTAGATAGGTGTGATCATTGTTAGACGTGACAAATTTGTACAAAGTAGAAATAATGATGGTACTTGAGCGGTCTCCGTCAGATGGCTCGTTCATATTCCAGGGACACATGCATACAGAACCGCTTGCACACCTGTGTCCTGGTTGCATCAATAATTTGCTCTTATTGCTTAGGCTCGATCCTGTCGAAGCGACACATTGACACGAGAATCGAACGCCAGAGTACGTATGTCGTGATCGAGTTCCTCGTCGACTTTGCAGCAAACATCTTTGATCTGGAAAGTTACGGGACTTCAATTCTCCATCTGATATTGTTTCCTTAATTCACGGATACTGATAGGAAATTGCTTACTTCCAATATGAACACTTCAGCTTTTCCATCAGACATAACTGTTCCTGGCGTCTTTGTTTCTTCCTTCTAATCTCTGTCACCGAAAAAAAAAAAATCCCTGCTAAAGTTACTCGTAATTGTATCCGTTAGTTATTAGATATAAAGTAATTATATCAGCAATTGTTAATTTTTCTTTACCAAATAAAAACAGAAAAATAAATATGAAATTAAATAAATCAACACTGAAATTTGGTAACGTAGTTCGACGCACCTTACTTATATTTGCGAGGTCCTCGCTCAGCTTAATTCTTTTACTAACAACAATAGTTTTATATAAGGTTTTACTGAGCCGACACCACTCAATCCTTGACACTATTCCTCATCGTCACTACCCGTGAAAGAATTTTACACTCAATAGTACGACCACCTCGTACTAACCTCAATAGAGAATTTTCTCAATCAATCTTTTAACGAAAGAACACTAAACAAATAACTCAAGTGATTAAAATAATAAAGAACGAAAACCAAACACACTTGAGATAGACAAGAACGACTTTCCGAAAGGTTTTCGGCTCTTCTGAAAATTAATCTGATAGTAATTCACCAATGACACTAGCTACCAATCTGCTGCTCCATTGAAATTTTTTGCACTCCACTACCATGTGATCTGCTTATTCACTAACAACCAACCCAGAATAAGACAAAGAGAGAGTCACACCTGCACCATCACAAAATCTGCAGCTCATAAAATCTGTCCTTTAGCTCACGACGTTGTCATGCACACACACTGTTAAACCAGACGAGGAGTCACATACACACAAACCATTCTTACTTCAGCCCACGTATACAATCCCTCAAATCACCAAAATAATCAGATCAAGGATTCACCATTCATACACACACTGTCAATCAATGCCCAGTCAAAACCTTCACTAAGTCACTCAGGTGTGTGTGGTACAGAAGCAAGATAACGCACATAGAAAATTTCAGACAAGAAAAGTCACCCACATAGCAACACTCCTTCAGCTATCTCACTATATTCGCAACACACAGCAACGTGATTTTTTCCATACATAATCAATCAACCAATACCAAGACACCACCATAAATTCCCTCATGCAAGCCTCGCTCAATGCAGTAAAATATTCAGGTCAAAACTGCACACTTTTGCTCTTCCATTCACCATCAAAACTCACCAGAAAAACCTCACCTAAACACTCACATATTTTTCTGCAAAACTGATACAACACCTAGTGACCCACGCAATAAGACCAACACAACAGTGATTCGCAACAACATCCACCAAAAAGAAAATCCCAATAACTCACGTGTGTCCCTCAAAGAGCTAAGTTATGCAATAGTGAAAAATCCTAGACATAGAAACCTTCACACCAGATAACTCACATGTCATCTTGCATTATCCACATTAAAAAAAAAACGTAATCCACTCCAATTTTCATTCAAGATGGACTTTTATTTGTGCAATAACACTATCCAAGAATTCAATTCAAGTAAGACTTCTTAATTTATATTTTTAATCATTATCTTGAATATCCAATAATAAAAAATCCAAAATTAATTAATAAGACATATCCTAACAATCTCCCCCTTTTTGACATTTTTTGTCACAAATAAGAAACTTCTCTTGAATCACATAATCGAATATATATAAGTATTGAAGTCACAATACTCCCCCTCAATCTAACATCAAGTTCTAAAGAACATCCATTAAATTCTTCAATTTCAAGAAACATTCAAAGAAACAATAATGAATAATTATCCAATCGTTCAAATTTCTCTCCATTGGAACAAAAAGATGTCAAAAAGCAAGATTAATAGTCACAGAAATACTTTAAAATCTTCCATTGAATGAACAATCACCAAAAACAATCTGATGTCTCCCCATTGGAATAAAACAATATCAAAATAAAGAATGCCTTTAATACGATCAATCTCAAGAAATAAAGAAGCATAAAAACTAGCAATAGGTGCAGCGGAAGAATCATAAACACGTAGTACAATAGCAACAAACCAAAATGACAATTTACTACATGTTAATACATATGCCAACATATCATTGCTCACTTCAATTCCATCTTCATAAGACTGATCAAATTCATAAACCCCATCATCAAATATAGCCTTGTGTATACATCAATCAAC
Organism: Erythroxylum subrotundum; assembly: GCA_027563845.1. Taxonomy (NCBI): domain Eukaryota; kingdom Viridiplantae; phylum Streptophyta; class Magnoliopsida; order Malpighiales; family Erythroxylaceae; genus Erythroxylum; species Erythroxylum subrotundum. The sequence goes on from JAOQMQ010000007.1 coordinate 19,311,968, forward strand.
TGAATTTTAGAAAACCCATAAATAAAGATAAACCAGAATAAAACTTGAAAAAGTCTAGATGTTAACTCCTTTAAACTTTTTTTTAAAATAAATAATATCAAACTATACTTCAAAAATGTAATGCACATAGTCCCTGTGCCCTTCGAAGAAATTCAAACCTGGGTTTATTCCTCGTCACATTATCTCGATCATCAACTGTCTGATTGATTTCTTCATCTGAAGTAATTGACTTATCCTTAGTCTAAACAGTTACTTCAAAAGCAGTAACTAACTGTGAATTTGGACAATTTCTTGTTTTTCTTTCACTACGTCTTTGTACTTGTACTTGACCCTTTCTAAACCAAGAGTGCTTCAGTAACATGGGTTGCTGTTGGAAATTTAATGGAGAGTGTCTGGATTTTTAGTTTTGACCCCTTTAAAACATCATTTGTAACAACTTGTAATATTTCGATCTTATGTGCTTGATTACTCTACAAAAGTGACATGTAGGTATGAACCTTCGATTTTTCTTTGAGATTTCTCCTTGGACAGATTTGGTCGCACCAATTTTCTCATCATTCAACTTGGAACATTCACCTCTATAGCTAATGTCTTGAAGGCCTCCTTTAGCCTTACCAATTTCTAACAACTTTTCTAGCTTTTTAGTACTTCCATTTAACATTCTTATTTTTTTTGTGTACTGACCGATTTCAATTTTGTTTTACCAAGCTCATCTAATGTAGACAACTTCTTCTCTAGATCTTCAATGATATTCTTCATTAAAGAGTTTTCCTCCTTCAACTTCTCATTTTTCTTACATGTTTGGACCCATTTACCATACATTAACTCATAAGCTTCATCATACCTTCATTTTTATCATCTGAAGTATTGTCATCACTGTCATAACCTGAGATTGAGCTTTGAGTTGAATCGTCTGCGTTTTTCCCAAAATTTTCCAATTTACTCACTTTTTCGTTTTCAGTTACTTCCTTCTCGATTACTGTTAAACAAGTAACTGGACTTTTGTTGTACAAAGTAGGGGTGAGCATTCGGGTAATTCGGGCCGAAATTTCACTGTTCGGGCCCGGCCCGAATTACCCGAAATTTTTTT
>JAOQMQ010000007.1:19319619-19335102 GCA_027563845.1 Erythroxylum subrotundum
TTATCTGATACATCTCATTCTTATTGCAAAAAATATTAGTTAAAGTTATTATATAATTATAAGCAATATATTTAATTATGATAAATGAAAAATAAAATAAATCATGATTTTTTGATATTGTGATTATAATTATGATTGTAGATTGTAATTTAAAATTTTATTTATTATCAATTTTAGATATTTGAGGAGATTAATTATTTTATTTAAATAATGAATTTAGATTATTGTGTGTATGAAAACAATCTTTCTACTAATTAAGGGTTGGGTGGTGTAATATTAGACTTTCCCAATCCTGCATATTATTGAAACTTTCATTAAGTTATTGTTGTTGTTGTTGTGTGTGTGAAGAAAAAAAAAAGAAACAATATTCTGTTTATGATTATTTATATAATTTTTTGTTTATTATTATTTCAATTTAAATTCCATTAAAAACATCAAGGGATGGTCTAATTGATAGAGCTTATTTTTTTATATACCAAATAATTTAAAAATTTTAGGTTTAAATTATGATTAGAGAGTTGGACCTAAAAGGTAATTAGTCATGAACAAAAATATATTGTACTTATAAATATTAATTAGATCAAATACATCACTAAATTTTAAGATATTAATATTAATGGAAAAAATATGGATCACAATTACAGAGATCATAGCTAAATTTAGGTTATTTATTTTACCATAAATAGTTTAGTGAATGTATAAATTCTTACCTAGAATAGAATAACATTAGTCAACGTTGTGTATGTATTGTTACCAATTCTTATTTAATAGAAAAGATTCTCAAAGGAAGACATTTAACCTTTTACTTAAATTTTATTATGGTATCAGAGCTTAACAGTAGAGTACTCAAATTATTGTTAGCTGTGATTTTGGCTTTTGAAGAATTCTAGGAAATTTTAGATTTTAGATTTTAGATTTTTGTTTCTGGGAATGGTTATGGAGAATATAAGTGGTAAACTACTAACAGAAACTTTAGCTATCAAATTTACAAGAAAGATTATGTAGCATGAGAATTTCAATTCAGAACGTTTTTTGAAGGGAAACGAACCTTGCAGTCACATTGACAAGTTATCTACTACACCTAAGGATGCTAAGGAACTTGTCCAATGGGCGGTAAAGAATGCTATAATCATCACTTGGATTCTAGCATCCATTAAACCACATATGGTGAACAATTTACGCTCTTTTAATACAACAAAAGGAAATGTGAGATTATCTAAAGGGCATATTCCATCAAGAAAATACTATAAGACACTTCCAACTTGAATTTGAGATAATTAAGTTCAATCAAGGTAATCTCTCCATTGAGCAATATTATTCTAGATTTATTAACCGTTGGAGAGAATATTCAGATATAATTTATTCTAAGGTATCTAAGTAAACTTTAACAAGTCTTTAAGTTGTTCATGAAGTTAGCAAGTGAGATTAGTTTTTAGTGAAACTGAGACCAGAATTTGAAACTATTCAAGCTCATTTACTGAATAGAAATCCATTTCCTTCTTTAGATATATGTTTTGGAGAATTACTGCGCGAAGAACAAAGATTGGCTACTCAAGCTATTTTTATTAACTCTAAGTAGACATTAGCATCTGCCAATGTTGCTTATGCCGTTTAAGGAAAGAAACGAGGGAAAGGACCTATGCAGTGCTACAGTTGCAAGGAATATGAACACATTACTCGTAATTGTAGTAAGAAATTCTATAATTACCGTAAATAGAATGAACACATAATCAAAGAATGTCCTACTCATCCTGAAAATTAGAAAGTTCAATCCTTTCAAGCTGGTGTTTCAGTATTTGACATTAATGATCCTTCATTAACAACCGTTAGCACCAATCGACCTGCTATTACTCAAAAAATGGTTCAATAAATGATTCTCACTGCATTCTCTGCTCTTGGACTTCAGGGTCAAGGTAAGATTGTTCCTTCTTCTTGGATTGTTGATTCTAGGGTATCCAATCATATGACGAGCTCATCTGAATTGTTACATAATATACAACCATATATTGACATGCATGATATCCAAATTGCTAAAGGTAGCAAACTTCCAATCATAACCATTGGTGATATTGGACCTTTTTTGTCATGTATTTATTTCTCTTGGACTATCTACTAATCTAATCTTAGCTGGACAAATGGTGGATGATAATTATGATGTGCATTTTTCTCGTAATGGTTATCTTGTGCAGGATTAGGTTTCAAAGAAGGTGATAATGAGGTGGCCTAAAGTGGGAAGAGTAGTTCCATTGCAGTTTATCATTCCTAGAACTTTGTCTTTAGCTTCTATTGTTATTAAAAATAAGGTTGCACTTTGGCATAAATGATTGGGCCATCCAAATAATGTGATTTTGTTTAATTTAATGAACCGTTGTTTACTTGGTACCAAAGATTAGTGTTCTTTTACTAGATTACCACTTGATTGTTCCACTTGCAAACTTGGGAAAAGTAAGATATTACCATTCCTTACTTATCGTAATCGTGCTAATACATGTTTTGAGATTATACACTCTGATGTTTGGGGTGTTACTCCTATCCTTTCACATGTGCAATATAGATTTTGTGATGTTCATTGATGACTATAGTCGTTTCACATGGATATATTTTCTATGCACTAAAGATGAAGTGTTTATTGTTTTTCAAAACTTTCTGGCTTATATTCAGACATAATTTGCCATTTGCATTAAAGTGTTACAATCTGACAATGGTGGCGAATATATGTCTCATGAATGTCAGGTCTTTTTGCAACAGAAAGACATTATATCTCAGAGATCATGTCCTCATACGCCTTACCAAACTAAGGTGGCTTAATGTAAAAACCATCATTTGTAGATATGGTTCGCACATTGCTTTTGCAGTCTTTTGTTCCGTCTAAATTTTGGGTGGAGGCATTGTCCACTACAGTTTACTTGATTAATTGTTTGCCCTCATAGCAATTGGATATTGATTCTTGTTACTATCGCCTTTTTGGTGTACATTCTAATTATCATTTGCTTCATACATTTGGATCTATTTGCTTTATTCACTTGCTTACCCATAAGCGTCACAAACTTGTAGCTTAGTCAGCCAGATGTGCTTTTATGGGTTATAACACTGCTTACAAAGGGTACTTGTGTTATGATGTTATTATTAATTGATTTTGAATTTCCAGAAATGTGATTTTCTTTGAAAATGAGTACTATTTCCAGCAACATGTATCTAATTTTGATGATGTCCTTCTTCCTAGTTTTATGACATCTTACCACCAATTGAGCGCTTTAAATTTTGTTTTATCTATCAACGCAGATAATCCCCATCATCACCAATTCCTCCTGACCCTAATCCCAATTCTGCTCCAATGACTCTTCGAAGATCTACACGTGTCATTCATCCTCTTAAGAGGTATTCTTTCTTTGCCATTTTAGCTAACACTACAGTTCTTACCTCTTACTCCCAGGAAAATAAACATACATATTGGATAAACACTATGCAAGAAGAAATTCAAACTCTTCATAAGAATCATACTTGGGATGTTGTTCCTTGTCCTCCAAATGTCAAGCTCTTTAGTTATAAATGGATGTATTCCATAAAGTTAAAGTCAGATGACTCTCTTGACAGATATAAAGAAAGGTTGGTGGTACTCAGTAATCGACAAGAGTATGGCATAAATTATGAGGATACATACGCACCAGTAGCAAAGATGACAATTATGCGAATTGTTAGCTATTGCAGCTTCTAAGGGTTGGTCATTGAAATAGATGTACATAAAAAATGCCTTTTTGCATAGAGACCTTAAGGAAGACATTTATATGGCTCCACCATTGGGGTTATTTTCTACTCCATCTTCTGATATTTGTAGGTTAAAACACTCGCTATAATAGGCCTCACATGCTTGGTTTGATAAGTTTCACTCTACACTTCTTAACTTCTCCTTCGTTTAGAGTCAATATGATTCTTCCTTGTTTCTTTGCAAAACTGCTAAGAGAATTGTCTTGCTTCTGGTATATGTTGATGATATTGTTATTACTAGGACTGACTTTGAATTGATCTCCTAACTTCAAACATTTCTTCAGCATTCTTTTCACATGAAGGACTTAGGTTTGTTGCAGTATTTTTTTGGCCTAGAGGTGCAATCTAGTCCAACTGCTATTTTTCTACACCATCATAAATACACTAAGGAACTAATTGTTATGGTTAGTCTTCAAGATGGTCATTCTATTGACACTCCTCTAGAGGTCAATGTTAAATATAGTCATGATGATGGTAATTTTCTCTTAAACCCCTCTTTGTACAGACAACTGGTGGGAAGTCTTAACTATTTGATGATTACTTGACTTGATATTTCCTTTGCTGTTAAACACGTAAGCCAATTTATGCAGACACCTATGCACCTCCATCTTGTTGCTGTTTGTTGCATCATTCCCTATTTGCAAGGAACTTCTACACGTGGCCTTTTCTTTCCTATGAACTCTCCTATCCATTTGGTTGCCTCTAGTGACAATGATTGGGCTGGTTGTTCTAACACTTGACGTTTAATTACTGATTAGTGCATGTATCTTGGTGATTCTCTTGTTTCTTGGAAAAGCAAGAAGCAAGATCGAGGTATAACTCCTCCACTGAATCTGAATATCATGCTGTAGCCTCTACATTTTCTTAAATTATTTGGCTTCGCGGATTGTTGGGTGAGTTTGGGTTTCCTCAAACTGAACCTACTTCGCTTTATGCTGATAATACTAGTGCCATTCAAATTGCTGTTAACCCTGTCTTTCATGAGCGGACCAAACACATTGAATCAATTGCCACTCCATTTGTGAAGCATATGATGCTCTTATTATCTCCCTTCCAGACATTACTACTCATCTTCAGACTATTGATGTGTTTACAAAAGCTCTTTCCTGATTGTGACATCACTTTCTTGTTGACAAATGGATGTTGACTAACTTTCTTGTTGACAAATGGATGTTGACTAAGCATCCAACATCAATTTGAGAGGGAATATTAATGGCAGAAATTATGGATCATAATCACATAAATTATAACTAAATTTGTGTGATTTATTTTACCATAAATAATCTAGTAACTGTATATATTCTTACCTAGAATGGAATATCATTATTCAACGTATTAGTTGTGTATGCATTGTTACCAATTCTTATTTAATGGAAAGGATTCTCAAAGGAAGGCATTCAACCATTTAATCAAATTTTATTAATTAACTCATTAATAATTTATTATACATAGTTGTGGAATATTGCATAGATTCAATAATTGTGAATTAGCTAACTGCAGGCTTCAAGAATCTATACAAGAATCTAATTTCGACATGCATTGCCACTCTTTCCACATGTAACAACTTTAATTTACTTAAAGGAGAGCTTACTTGCATGTGAGTGCTGGAGTTATGGAATTGATTTGTGCTCAACGATGAGTTGGATGTTCTTCTCAAGAAAATGATACTTTCCACACTATTGCCAGAGGTCTTTTGAAGGACATCAGATCCTCTATTTCAACCCTGTTTATGCCACAAAGCATGATCGTTTTATATGTAAACAAACATAAAATAATGTTGTTTTGGGGCAAGAACAGGGTTGGAACAAGGTAATTGAGACAGAGGATTTGAACCCCTTCTGAAGCTATTACTGGAAGTTGTTGCGAGTTTCCTTTCTTTGGTAGATGACTTACTTGTTGCTCGAGAGATACGTGCCTTTCTATTTGTCTGGTCCTCTAAATTGGTTTAACTATTTATGGTAATGTATAAATCCCACTTTTATTTTTATTTAAATTATAATATCTAATATTTATTATATTTCTTGAAATTCAAGATTAATTGTGGGTAAATGCATAATCGATCTTCTTCATATTTATTTTTTTTGCCTATAATTAAATGTACATTATTTTAATTATTGAATATTTAAAAAACAATATATTTTTTCTAATGAAAATTAAAAGTCTACTCGGGTGATAAAAAGAATAAACTCTTTAATTTAAATCTTAGAAAAAAATTGTGATTTATATTTAAAAACTCATAATTTATATTTTAAAATTTTAAATTAAAAATGAGATCTAATGAAAAATTTAGTAACTCCTCCAAATTATGAAAATTAACATGTAAATTAAGAAAGTAAGCAAAATGGTTAACTTAAAATTTAAAATTTTTGACAAAATTTTCTTTGAATTATATCATTTTAAAATGTTCAAGTTAAATATTAACCATTAGTTACATATTTATAATAGTCATACTTTAAGAATTTATTATAATATGAATTTTTATATTTTTTAGGTGGACCATTTTCAATATAAACTTTAGAGCTGGCATATAGGCCTCCTAAAAGATTAGCATTCAAAATGCCTCTAATAATCATCCCCAATTTTTAAAAAATCGGACCGAAAGTTAAACCAGTAAGACAAGAAATTTAAGGTTTAAAAAGTTTAATCAATATTAGACTCTCATAAAACTGAATAAAAATAAAATAAATTAAAGAATTTGAATCATAATTGAAAGAGATTGTCCTTATTATCAAAAAATTTGGAGTTTAATTAAAAAATATTTTTAAATAAACATTAGTTGGTATATTTTGATTTATAAGAGTTTATTAATTTATAAAAATTATCTGATTAATTACTAAATTGATTAGTTTTTAACGATAAGAATTATTAAAATAAATCAAACAGAAAAGTTGAAAATTGAACTAAAATTTTGAAAAGTCCAAATTTTTTACAATTTAAGCGGCAAATCGAGTTTTTTAATCATTATTCATCCTTAATTTTTCCAAATCCCCTTAATGCATGGAAAAACTCCTCTTCTATGCTTATCTGTTCGTTTTCTTCTTTGTTCCTTCTCTTCTGTGCCTGGCTCTTTTGACACAGAGTCCTTTTTGTGTCATTTCTTTTCTTCTTCTCAGTTTCACATTGTTCGTTTGTTTGCTTCTCTGCTTGGCTATCTCTCTCTACTAGATTCATCTCTCTCTCTTTGCTAGGATCAGACCTCCCCTTATTTGGTGATCTCTCATCTTTTGTTCTCTCTCTAATATGATCTATTGTTGTTATTTTCCTCTCTTTATCATGGTTGGATGTCTTATTTTTTTTAATTGTTTACGTGTGATTGTTATGTGGAGGTTGAGAGTGAGTGAATGCCTTTGCTTGTATAAGGGGCTTTCTCTTTCTGTTTTTCCAGTTTTCCTCCTTACTAATATATGTACATCTTTCCAATGTTAGGAGTGTTTTGTTGGAAGTCCCTTCATTTAAGAAATCCCACATCGACAATGGAAGGAAGTCTTAAATAAACTTCTCCCCATAAATAAATACCAAGAGGGAAAACTTAAGCATCCCAAACAAAGTATTAAGAGCAATACAAGCTTAGTAAAATAGAGAGTGATATATCTTCGATAAAGCTTTTAATCGAAGGTTATTCGTGATCCAATTTTGCTGATATTTTATCAGTAATATTCAAAGACTTAAGTCTTGAGGTTATTGTGGATCATAATTTTGTGCCTGATAATTTGGCACTAGCGTTCCTTTATTTGTGAGATATTTTTCACTTTCTTTGTGTTTCCAAGAGTTTAACTTTTGAGTATCTCAGCGTATTATCTCTAGCTTTATCTAGAGAAATTTGTTATTCTCATTATTTTAAATAGTGGAGATATTTTGGACTATAGTCTTGTGGTTTTTTACTTTCATATTGGGATGGTTTTCTACATAAAAATTCGGTATGCCTTTCTTTGATTTTATTTCGGAGTTTTTGTGATTTTTCTCCATTTGGTGATTTCCTCACAAGTTTACAATAGGTGGGAGAGATTTTATTTCGCTACGTTGGTGTGTCCACCTCCCATCAAATTAGTATTACAACTCAGTTTGGGTGTGCAGGTCTACTTACCGTATGCTTTATGGTTGTCACTAAATAGTGGATCCTCCACATCAGAAAATAAGTTAGGTCACTATTTGAAGATATTGATCACTATTTACTTGTATTGTTACTATTAACGTGCATTGTAAGGCCCTAAATTATACCCTAGTTGAAATGTTACATGTTTATGAAAGTAAATGTGATAGGTGTTGAAATTGTGATATGATTGTGAATTCTATATGTCTTGAATCTTGGTTTGATGGACCACACGATTAGTAACTTGGAATTAATTGATACCATTAGAAAATTGATGTATTAAAATGTACATTTGGGCTAGGAAAATTTTCAAGTGGCAAGATAAGTTGGTACATGAAAATTAGTATGACTAAGCCTATACATTGAATGACATTTGGCAGCATTGGTTGAGTGACAAATGGCCTAATAGAATTGTGACATTTGGTAGCTTAAATGGAGCACAAGTGGCTCACTTCTATATGTGACATATAGGTTGATTCCTTGAAAGACACGTGCTCTTTCAAATTAATGACACCTAACACTAAATAAGTGCTGAATCACTTCAGCCCATTTGATGTTTTTGTTGCATTTTCACAATCCTTTGCTCCTCTCCACCGAAACTCTCTCTTAGTCTCACAAACTCCTAGATTTTCTTCAATTTGTATCATCATCACTTGACATCTTTGCAAGATGTTGCATCAAAGAAGCTAGATCTTGTTATCTTTTATGCTGTCTTTTTAGTGTTAAGATTTGCACCTTGATCTTGGACGTGTGCTGGTTACTTGGAATGGCTAGATTAGCTGGTTCTTTGGATTTGAAATTTGAAGTTAAACATGTAAGGGAATTCTTAACTTGATAGTATGTATTAATACAAGTTCTATGATGATTGAATTTGCATGGAATGTGTGTTATGATGAGGATAAATGAGTGCTGGAAAATTGATCCTTGTATGACAAATTTTGTTTTGGTTTAGATGTATGAAAGATAATGATTTCTGAGTTGCCTAATGAATGATTTTTGAATTGGATTTGGACATGAATTTGATAAGGGATTGAAGCATGAATAAGATATAATTGAAGTGAAATTGATGGACTTTGGTGAAGGTATGTTGGATGGAGTATGAAGGAGTTAAATTTAGAAACAAAATGAAGGTCATGGGTGAGTGAACAGCAAAGTGAAGGTCATGGGTGAGTGAACCTTCTGGTCACTCATCCCACGATCGTGGGATTTATATGGCACCTTCCCACGGTCGTGGGAAATGCTTTGAAAGGGAAAAATGTTGGTTTTGTACATTTGTTGGACTATATAAGGTTAAGGCATTTTTTAATGGTGTAATTGGACTTGATTAGGGTGTAAATTGAACCTAGTTTGATGTGGAATTAGTTAATTAAAGGTTGAATAAGGTTTGGATTATTAATTGAAGTAATGACTTAAGGAAAGTGTTATTTGATAACAAAGTATCTAATTTTTGAACTTATAAGTTGTTAAAGGAATGAAGTTTACTTATAAATGCTAATGTGATTTAAAGAACAAGAGTAATGTGTTAGTTATGAATGTTTGTGAATTGGGAACTTATGTGAATATATTTAATGTGGAATTACTTAATGTATTCATTGGTGCATTATTGCAAATATTTATGTTTATAAGGCGTGTTACGTTTGATCAAATGTGAATGAATATGTTAAATTTGAGCAAAATGGAGTAAAGTCATATGTTATGCACTACATCACTTACATGTGATTCTAAAATCTGAAATGTTTTATTTTTAAAACTGTCAAGTCCTAGTCGTAGGTAAATAGGCATGCCTATAAGGGTCTACAGCTGCTTCTGTAACTAGACACTAAGGTGTCTTTTGTATCTAGACACGTTGGTATTTTTTGTACTTGACACTTTTGGTGTCTTCTTATTTTAGACAATTCAATGTCTTCTGTTTCAGAGATACCAATCATAGGTATCTTCTGATCTGGTCTCATTACTCACTTTTGTAAAAAGAACTAGAAGGCTAATCTGTTTTGTGTTTTGATATAAGTTCTGATCTAATACAAGAAAAGTTCCGATTTGATACAAGATAAGTTCTGATTTGATACAAGATATATTCTGATTTGATACAAGTTTTGTTCTATTCTGACAAAATTATATCATGTTCTGAGACTTGTACATTCTGTTATGAAGTAATAATGTTCTATTATGATACTTATATGTTTTGTTCTGATGTAAGAATGTTTTATACTGATGAATTATATTCTATTCTGAGACAAATAATGTTTGGATTACTCTTTAATATGAACAATTAAAGATTGTTTATGATATGACCTAATTCAATACATATGAATGTTAGACAATTCTTAGAAACAGTTGCCATTATGTATCCTGTTTAGTTATGCTCCACTAAGCTGTATGCTTAACACGATGGTTTTGCCTCCGTGTAGGTTCTGATGGGAAGACTTACAGTTGGGACAACCACAGTGGCCAATGAAGGACTTGATATGATTTTGGAAAATGTTATGTTTAAGTTTTAAGTTGTATTTCAACGTGTTGAAACATATTGTATTTTGTACAAATGGTTTGTAATAACTATAATACAGGATGGATTTATATGTAAGGCATGTATATGATGAGTACAATATGTATATGATGTTCTGTATATAACTCAGTAAAGTATAAATATGAAGTATGTTATCTTATTTTCAATGAATTTTTGGAATATCTTGGTATGTTTTAGGATTGTTTGTGTGGCATCTGTATATCCTCTCAGGGGGTATCCAGTGTTACATGTACGGTCACTATTCACGTATACAGTTGCTAAGTCAGTCATCCTTTGTAAATGATGGAAGTTAACACAAGCAGAATGATCAGTTTGAATGGAGACAACTTCCAAGTATGGAAGAAGAAGACGAAAGATCTCCTTTATTTGAAGGGATACCATTAATTGATATTCGGTATCACAAAAATTGAAGGCAAATCTGACACCGAGTTGAGTCTATTACATAGACAATTACGCTAATTCATCATAAATTGGGTGGATGATAATGTCCATAATCATATCTCCGGCGAGAAAGAATTAGACAAGTTATAGGCCAAACTCGAGAGCCTTTATGCTCGGAAGTCCGACAACAACAAAATGTTCCTGATTAAACAACTCATGGACTTGAGATACCAAGATGGAACACCAAAGACAGATCACACGAATCCTTATCAAGGGATCATTAATTAGATGGCCACCATGAGGCTCACTTACAATGATGAGTTGCTCGGATTATAACTTATGGGATCCTTATCGAGCTCTTGGGAGATGTTCAAAATAATGCTTTTCAATTCAACCCCTAAAGGTGTAGTCTCGATGGAAAAGTTTAAAAGTAGCCTTTTGGAGGAGGAGTCTAAAAGAAAGACTTAAGGTTCATCTCCTGAGTCAGATGTCTTAATCATGGGGACAAGGTAGAGAAGCAAAAGTAGAGGTCTAAGACAGTGAGGCAGATCTAGTAGCAGGCCTAACAAATCTGCCTACATTAAATGCTTTTACTGTGGTGGAAAAGGCCATATGCAGGAAAACCACCCGAAGTTGAAAAGAAAAGGCTAGAGGAATCAGGAACCATGAAGAATAATGTCAGCAGTCAAGATTGGATTATCGTCACTGAAGATCTACTCATGATCTATAATGAGGAGATTAGTATTCTGGAGAACAAAAGAGTTGGGTAATTGATAGTGGTGCCTCAACTGATGCGACTACTTAACGAGCACTATTTACATCTTATACATCCAAAGATTATGGGCGTGTGAAGATGGGAAATAATGGATTCACACAAGCCATTGCCATTGGAGACATTTTCTTGGAGACTAATAACCGCACAAGATTAGTATTAAAAAATGTCAAACATATTTCATATATCAGATTCAATATCATATCTGTAGGAAAGCTTGATGATGAAGGGTTTTGCAGTACATTCCGTAACAATGTATGGAAACTTATCAAAGGTGCAATGATTGTAGCCAAGGGTAAAAAGCATGAGACATTGTACATGATGCAAGCCAACACTCCCAGTAACATTATCAATGTTATGGAAGATACAGATGCAACTGAGTTGTGGCATAAAAGACTCGGCCACATGAGTGAGAAGGGTTTAGCAGTGTTAGCTAAGAGGGGACATCTATCTGGTATCAAGAGAACGTGTCTCAGAAAGTGTTCTCATTACATAATAGGAAAACAAAACCGAGTTGCTTTTAAGAGTTTACCTTCCTTTAGAAAGCCAAATGTACTTGATTTGGTACATTTTGATGTATGTGATCCAACGAAGTTAAAGTCATTTGGTAATGTTTTCTACTTCCTGACTTTTATTGATCACTTAAGGAAGATATAGGCTTACACCTTAAAGTTAAAGGAACAAGTATCAGAGTTATGCAAACAATTTCAAGCTTCAGTCAAAAGAGAGACAAGGAAGAAACTGAAATGTATTTAGACTGATAACGGGGGAGAGTATTCTAGTCCATTTGATTAGTATTGTAAAGAGCAAGGCATTTAACATCAGAAGACACCGCCGAAAACTCCACAATTGAATGGTTTGTCAAAAAGGATGAATAGAACTCTGGTGGAGAGAGTCAGACGCTTATTATCACAAGCAAAGATGCTAAAACAATTTTGGGGTAAGGTGTTGAATACAACAGTACATATGGTGAATCTCTCACCCTCTATTCCATTGTAGTCTGGTGTGTTTGATAAAGTCTGGTCAGGGACAGATGTCAGATATGTTCATCTTTGCGTCTTTAGATGCAAGGCATTCGTGCACATTCCCAAAGACAAGAGATATAAGCTTGATGATAAGACAAAACAATGCATCTTTATAAGTTATGGCCTTAATGAGTTTGGTTACAAAGTTTATAATCCAGTTAGCAAGAAGCTTATATCTGAAGCTGCGATGTTTTGTTCATGAAGGATGAGACCATCAAGGATATCCAAAAGGCAAAAGATGCAGCACCCATAGATATTGGTGATGTGCTTGATTTGGATCCAATTAGCAAGGTAACAACACAAGAGAATGTTGAGGAGAATACTTAACAAGATGTAGTTGATGAGCATGTTCCTTTATCAGTAGAGGCAGATGATGGTAATGATGACCAAGCATAAGAAGCAGAGGATCCAGCTCCACTCAGAAGGTCTGATAGAGACAAAAGACCTTATACTCAATACTCTCCAAATAAGTATGTGTTACTCATTGATGGAGGAGAACATGAGAATTATAAAAAAGTCATGAAAGATGAACACAAGCAACAATGGGTTAAAGCCATGGAAGAAGAGGTGAAGGTGAGGTCACTCTCTAAGAATCACACTTTTGACCTAGTAAAGCTCCCTAAAGGAAAAAGAATTTTTAAGAATAGATGGGTGTTCAGAGTAAAACATGATGAATACTCATCACAGTCACGATACAAAGCCAGGCTAGTGGTCAAGGGATTCAGTCAGAGAAGGGGTATTGATTTCGATGAAATATTCTTTCCAGTGGTGAAGATGTCATCCATTCGAGTTATCCCCGGCTTAGTAGCTAGTCTTGATCTAGAAGTTAAGCGTATGGATGTAAAGACTTCCTTCCTTCAAGGTGATTTAGAAGAAGAGATCTATATGGAGCAATCAAAGGGTTTCAAAGTTAAGGGGAAAGAAGATTATGTGTGTAGGCCGAAGAAGAGTCTTTATGACTTAAAACAAGCACCGAGACAATAGTACAAGAAGTTTGAGTCAGTTACGAAGGAGCACGGCTATAAGAAAACGACTTTTGACCATTACGTTTTCATACAGAAATTCTCTGAATATGATTTCATTTTTTACTGCTATATGTTGTTAATATGTTGATTATTAGCAAAAGTATTACCAGACTTGACAAGCTGAAGAAGCAGTTGAGCAAATCTTTTGCTATGAAAGACTTGGGGCCAGCAGAGCAAATCCTTGGTATAAGGATTACTCGAGACAAAAGTACAAGAAGGTTATATTTGTCTCAGGAGAACTAAATTCAGAGGTGCTTCAAAGATTCAATACAGAAAATGCTAAAGTGTTTAGTTCCCCTCTTGCAACCCACTTTAAGTTAAACAATAAACACAATCCTTCTACAAAAGTAGAGATGAGAGATATGCAGAATATTCCTTACTCCTCAGTGGTAGGAACTTTAATGTATGTCATAGTATGAACAAGGCCAGACATAGCTCACACAGTTGGTATGGTCAGTAGATTTCTCTCAAATCTGAGAAGAGAGCATTGGAATGTTGTGAAGTGGATCATGAAATATCTTCGAGGTACTTCTAACTTGAGTCTCAGTTTCAGAAATGAAAAGCCTATATTAGTAAGCTACATAGATTCAGATATAGGCGGAGATATTGATACCAGAAAGTCTACTTTAGGATATTTGATCACTTTTATAGGGAGAGCAGTATTGTAGCACCCCACTCCCGCAAGACCCGAACCTGACATCGAAGGTGATATCTGAGTCCGAGCCCCATAAGGGTGGCATGTTAGGGCACTCAATCATTCAGAAATAAACCACACAAACACAATATGCGGAAATCTATAACCAATTTAGGCCCACTTTCCTTCATAAACATTTCCAATCAACTTAATACAATCAACAAAGTTATCAATAGCCATTTGGGCCCTTTCACAAATACAATACACTTTAGTTATAATGCCTTTACATTACAACATAAATCATTTGTACAATAGTTTCAGAATATACAATTTTATGCAAAATAGGAAAAACACAAATGCAGATGCGAACTGATCCCGACATCTTCTTTCACTCACATGCAGTAGGTATACTCCCGTTTGACTAACGAGGTATTCTTTTGAGTCCTGAAAAATATTTACAAATCTTGGGTAAGTTTTGCGAACTCAATGAGTGACCATCATCGATGGCTCACCCAATCACATAATACATAATTAACACATCTCACTTTATTTCACATTCAATACACTTAATCATTCATATTATGCATATGCAATGCACATGAGACTGACTTTTCATTTGTTACTTTGTTGTGACCGAGTGCCTAAACTATCCCATATAGGGCTCATTGATAACTGTCCCTTATCCACTTGGGGGATACAAGGCTCATTAAACGTTGAGCCTGAGGCTCTGAATCACTTTTGAGCTCGAGACTCATTTTCACTCATTAAGCTTTAAGCTCTAATCGTTGGCTACTCTGGTCACAACTGTCATTATATTTCATGCATTCATGCAATGGAATGCATCACTCACATTTGCATATCCCATTCAATCACTTTCTCATATCATCGGACCTTAGTCTGGCATTCATCATTATAGTTGAGAATTCACACTTTCATTCATATGCAAATACACATTCCTAACACATTTAACAATCACATTAAGTACACACAATTTATCTAATTCACATTCAAGTAGCACTTCAATATCCAAATCAACATCATAATCATCGGACCTACTGTTCGGAAACCAACACAGTCAATCACATTCAGTAGTCAATTTATACAAAATGAAACAAAGCAAACAATAAAGTGAGAACATCTCGGTCTACTCACAATACACTCCAGATTAGTATTTGTTTCCAATTCTGGGAACGCCTGAATGCGGACACTTGACCTGCACAACCCATTTATGCAAGACACCCATTTCACACTCATCAATAATTGCACA
>JAOQMQ010000007.1:19381532-19404759 GCA_027563845.1 Erythroxylum subrotundum
TTGAAATGTTGTGGTGGGGACAATGGGCTGGAAGTGTGATAAACCTTGTCCAATATTCATGCATAGATTCATTGTCTAGTTGCATAACACTAGTTATATCCCTTTTGAGCCTTGAAGTCTTAAAGGTAGGAAAATATTCATCCAAGAATGCTCCTTTCAATTGATCCCAGGTCAAAGTGGTGAAATGTTGAGGTAGTGTGTAAAGTCACTCCTTGGCTTTTCCTTCTAAAGTGAAGTGGAATGCTCTCCTCAATACATCTTCAAGATTTGTCGTGGGTGGTTTCATAGAAGAACACACCATGTGCATAGTCTTCAAATGCCTATATGGATCATCACTTGCAAAGCCATGGAATATAAGTAAGGAAGAAATTAATGCTCCTTTAATTCCGAAGTTCACATCCTCAGTATAAAAGGCATAAGGGTCATAATCAGCATTGGAATTATTAATCTCCCTCATGCTTCTATTATCCTCACCATTATTTCCTAGGTTATTCTCACCATTTATAATTAAATATAATTATTACATAATTATAACATCACACCGGTTTGACCGGTGGTTGAACCGGTTACCAATAGAGCTTCCAGTTTAATGACCGGTCTGAATTTTAAAACACTGCTGTCAAGTCTCAATGATTGCTGTCAACGGTAACAAATTCATAGGTTGACAGGAGCACCATAGCGCCAATTTTGTTGACAAATCAACGAGTGGATGTTGAAAAGTCATCACAACGGTCATCAATTATCTCAATTGTCGTCGACTTCTTCCTATTTGGTTCTTTTTATTAGCCATAGACTTGATTTTTATTTTAGTTTATCAAAAATTAATTAATTTATAAAAATTACTGGTTAATTAATAATTTTGTTAATAATAAAATTATTAAAATAAAATAAATTAAAAAATTAAACATTTTAAAATTCTTATGACTGAATCGAAATAAACAACACGACAGTTCTAAAAGTTAAAATTCTATCAGTCCACCTCAAAACTGTACTAGGTTTTTTTTTTGGTACAGGAAACTGTACTAGGTTTAAGTGAACTGGATAAGATATGAGGACTAAAATGATTCAATATAAGCGGCTATTGACTATAAACATCTTTTTTTTTCAACTATAACTAAACAGCACCACTTTAGTTATAAATTGGTAACAATTCAAATCATATTTAAATTTAAGAAAGTCGATATAATTATGCTTAAAATTAATTTAATTAACCTTAAACGCTGCTATTATAATAAAACAATATCTAATTGGATTTGACTTAACTTGATTCCATTATTTATTATTTGACTTTTATGCAGATTAAAAAATCTTTATTATTTGTCAGGTAAATGTAACGTACATATAAGGTTCAAAATTCACCTTTAGCTTTAGCTTGACCCTATAAATAACCATTCTTCCACTATAAACATAAAATAAACTTGCATCCTTTTCTCTCTTCAACATGATGTTGCTTGTGAAACCAATTACCCCAACGCTTACTCAAAACTATGAAACCAGACCTATCTCTTCAGGTAAAATTCTGCACATATGATCGTTTACATTATCTTCATTAACTTTGTGATCTTAACACATGCTTGTGTTTCGACATTGTCAAAGAACAGATGTTCGTTCTCAAATGCCCATGGATCCTAAAGTTACTCGTAAAGTTGGCTCTGTAAGATACAGATCACTAAATAGTCTCTTCTTTTCTGCTTCTGCTCATTGAAAATGGCGTTTGATTTGAATCATTTTGACGTGAATATGTTAGGATGGAGAAAAGTCGATTATGGTAGTGAAGAGAGTGGCCTCGGAGGTTTTGGGGAACGTGAAGCTGTCGACGTCACCTCATGACACTGCATGGGTGGCCATGGTCCCGTCTCGAGATGAGGAGAAGAAGAAGCAATCAGAACCATTGTTCCCAGAATGCTTGGATTGGGTGATGAAACACCAGCAACCTGATGGATCATGGTGCTTTGATCGGGCACATCCATTGCTCGTCAAGGACTCTCTCTCCTCCACACTCGCTTGTGTTCTAGCTCTTAACAAGTGGAGTGTCGGAGAACAACTTGTGAACAACGGTAGGTTTTGTTCCTAAACTATGTTTGCATGGTGTCGGGTTGACTTATATTAAATTATGTTAAAACTTTATTACATAAAAAGAATATTAAATGGACTAAATATTTTTGGGATTTTATTTATTTATTTTTTCAGGTTTAGAATTTCTAGAGACCAATTTCTGGGTAGTTACTGATAGAAGACAACTTCAACCTGTTGGTTTTGATATAACATTTGGTGGTATGATCGAAAGTGCCTTAGAAAGCGGACTGAACTTACCTTTTGATCCAGTGCTGGTTGAAGGATTACTACGAGAAAGAAACATTCAAATCCAGAGGTTTTTCTTACTTATTTATACCTTATTATCTTCTTTTAATTTAATTGAAAATAAACGTTAGCAAGTGTTTATTTTAAATAGTTATATATTTTGATATTTTGATAATTTATTCAATCTTTATTTTTTGACATGACTTATAAATGTATACATGTATATTGTTAGTAAAAGGTCTTACTTTAAGAAACCTTATAAAATTTGACAACTTTTGATTTTTTAAAATTTTTAAAAATCATTGAAAATAATTTATCTTTAAGATATCTTTCAAAAAAAATTTGAACTGCTTTAAATTATTTTAAACTAGTATATTATCATATTCTACTATCCTTCCACTCTTCGTCTCTTTTTAAATTTCTTCCCTTACAATCTGTTGATAACAAATAAAGTTTCGACCCCAGGACCTCAGGGATTTGGTCCACTCTCGGTGGACGCCTCTTACCACTTGAGTTATAGCCCAGTGGTAAGAGGCGTGGCACAAGATGCCACCAAATCCCTGAGGTCTCAGGTTCGAGTCCCGGATGCCACCAACGCACAAAAGGGGCGTAGACAACCTGTGCACCAAAGGGGACAATACCTGGCCGGTGAGGGTCCCGGCCCAAACAAAAAATTTTGGTTCGGATCGGGTCCGACTCAAGTAGGTATTGTCCCCTTTGGTGCAGTAGGTTGAACTACAACCGTTTGCCTCTGTGGGTGTCTGAGGCTCGAACCTGAGACCTCAGGGATTTGGTGGCATCTTATGCCACGCCTCTTACCACTGGGCTATAGCTTTGAAGCTCCCGCAATCTATGCTCAGCCATCGTTCGGGCATCCACCGCCTCATAGTAGTCATGGAGGAACTTTTTCCGAAGCTCTTCCTCTGTTTTCCTCGGACGAGTCAAGCTTTGCCCTCAACATGTCCTTCTCCTCCTCCAAAACGTTTTTCTGCTCCTCCAATGAGGCAAGTTGAGCGACCGCGAAATCTTTTTCCTCCTTCGCGGCTGAAAGCTCAGCCTTCAAAGCTCGAACCTGTTCGTGAAGGTCCTTAACCTCCCGATCCACCGTTCCAGAAATTTCTTCGAGTTGACCGAAACGACGGTACACTTCGTAGGAGAACGCCAGATTCTGGAAGAAACGTGGTTGTCAAAAAAAAAGGTGGGGGGGAATTACCCTTGCGCAGTTGCGTACAAGTCTGGACGATAGCTCTTTATTGTTCAAAGAGCTCATGAACTCCTCGTCTTGAGGAAGAGAAAACTTCTCAGCAACCTGAAGGGCCACATTGATGTCCCCGAGCGAGGCTGTCTTACCCAGACCGATCGGGGATGCCCTTTTCCCCTCGGTCTCCTGCCTCTCCTTCTCCTTCTTTTTCTCCTTCTCCCTCCCTTGGCTCTCATCCGGCGGGCAAGGCGACCGGTCAAGGGCCCGAACGGCTCTCTTCCTCTTCAGAGGTCTTCCCTCTTCCTCCTCCTCCTCGCTAGCCGATTGGACCCGAATAACGGTAGTCCGCGTGGATGCAGCCAACCGATCGCACAATATGGGCTGATTAGCAGTCGTTGACAAGATGAGTGCAGTGGACCACTCAGGCATGGTTGGTCGGGCAACATTCTCGCCGACCTCCACGCCTCGCGCCTTAGCCTTCGATCCAGCAGCCTTACTAGGACCTTTGGACTTGCGAGAGCTGGAGGACAAGCCCATTTCGCTGATCAACACCATAGCTGCACAACAATAGAAGCAAGTCAGAAATCAAAGCCAATACCAACGAACGCAACAAATAATTAAACTACGGGGAGTCAACCAGAAGGGGCACTTTCTCCTCTTAGCCCGCTAATTAGTGGTGGGGGTTCGATCACAAACGAACCGGCCGAAGCCCCTCCACGATACCCTCGAATGAGGCAATCGAAATCGTAATGGCTGAGCACCTTAATGCGGTTGATTACCCCCCACTCTTCCCGGGAAAGGAGCAAATTGGAGATGTCATTCCATCGCTAGGCCAAAGGATACCTCCACGGTCAGAATTCGAAGGCAGATCCCAAGGGCCTCACGAAGAAATACTTTGTCTTCTAGGATTGGACCTTGGAAGTCGTCCCAGCAGGACGATAGCTGGCGTCTCTATACTGAAAGTGAGGGACCCCGACCCCAGCGATCGAACTCTGGTTCATGCGCAAGAAATGACGGACGATGCCGACCGAGGGCTGATGCCCGAAATGATGGCACAACAGCGCCAACCCATTGATGAACCTCCAACCATTCGGAGGGATCTGGCTTGGCCTCAAGGCGTAGATGTCACATATGTCGTCAATTATTGGGGCGTACGGCAGCCTCATACCCCCGACCGAGAAAAACCCTTCGGACACCGCGAAGTAGCCGTTGCCATCGCTATGAATCCGCTCGTCCTTACCAGCCAATCAGGCTCCCCAGGAAATGGGGATACTGTTCTTAGCGACCAGTCGGGACAGTTCCCTCTCAGTCATCGTTGATGGGTCAGCTGGCGGCTTTTCAACGATTTGCCCGTCCTTCCGAGCACTCGCCCCACCTTCTTCAATTGTCATTGCCTCCAGCGCCACATTTCCGCCAGCCTCTGACGCCTCCACCATTTCCGCTGTTATCTCCGGCGACCCGGCAATTTCTAAAGCCCATTCGGCCGCCGGAGAGGGGGAACTGGCTCCGTCCCTAAGTCTAAGTTCATCTACAGGGCTAGTCGATGACATGATTAAAAAGCGAAAGTTTATAGGATGAAAAGAGGGAAAAGGACGTACCTAAGTTAGCAACTAAGATTTGAGATGGGAACGACAATAGAGGAGAAAGCTCCGGTGACTACAGGCAAAACGATGAAAACGAAGAAGACTAAGAACAGGAGAATCAGGTACGCGTGAAGAAAATCCTTAAGCTGCCAAACACGATATTTATAGCGCTGAAAGCTGAATAAGAGTACCAATCAAAATCGAACACGTGGCGGAATATGAGCTGCGGTAAATTAGGGTTAAAGGTTCGAGGCGGCGCGACAGTCAAAAGGACCCTTATGACAGCGTGTGACAGCACATGACAGCTGCGCGGCAGTTAGAAAAGGCGTATCGTTTCAAATTCTAAACGGCGCTCAAAAGATACGTATCGTCAAGTAATGATCAGATCTAACGTTGCGACAAGACATCAGCACCCGATCGGTCGCATGCCCTAGCACGAGCCGATCGATCGCCCATCCCTGGCACAAGCCGACTAATGGTCCCGGCCTAGCTTAAACGATCGGGCGCTTTCAATCGGTCGACCCAACCTTACCTTCGATCGGTCGATCGCTTCCCGAGCTATTGCACACAAAATGGTGGTTGATCAAATCTATCATGATCCCTCGACTGAATGGGCCGTACAGTCTCTACATACTCCATCAACCCTTCTCCGTGATCAGACTCGAGGAGTAGGGGGCTTATGGTTGGGCCGGCCGTGTAAGGCCCAATTCCAGGCCCAGGAGTAAACGGCCCATTAGTAGATGATAACTTCCCATGCACACGTAAAGACCTAAACCTAGTTGGAATCTCCTATATAAGGTACTGTTTCACCTTGACACAGGTATGAGAATTCAACCCTAGTTTCCCCTGCTCCTTACAATCCAAAACTCTTTCCAAAAGACTAACTTGAGCGTCGGAGGGGCTTGTCGTCAGTCAACCCCCGGCGAGCCTTAGTTGTTTTGCAGGTGTTCTACAGCAGAAGTTAATCGAGATTATGGATCCAAGCAGCAACGTCCAGCTTCAACAAAATCTGGCTGAACCAATGGAGATTTTGAACCAAATGATAATTGGAGTCAGTGCAGTTATAATGGGTATCTCTCGTAGACGATTAAATGAAGTTTCAAGTTTTTGTTTCTCCTTTTCCTTTAATTTTACTTATATTTGATGTATATGTTAAATTCTATTTATGCAATGTAATTATAAAATTTTTGTTTCAGGTTTTACTTCTACTTGATTGTTTTTTTAATCATACACTCTTATTGTAAATTGTAATAGTTAGACACTTAAGGATATTTATTGTTCTTTTTATTTGATGTTTTGATGTAATTATTATTTATTATATGATGAAATTGTAAGATTTTAAATACTTTGTATTGTTCTTAATTTTATATTTGTATGATGATTATTGTAGTTATTATTTATTTGTGAAATATCTAAAAATTAATGTTAATAAACATAAATAAATTGTTGTTATTTTAAAATTTTATTTTTTGATTTTTGGAGACAAGATTGATGTAAAATTATAATGTATATAGTACAATATATTAATGAACTATTTTGTAATTTTTAAAAAAATTTAGGGATTATTTCATAAATTTTAAAAATTGTTCGAAACAGTATCCGGCATTAACCAGTATTGTTATAGTACTATACCAGAATTCAATCTGATACCATGGCTGACATGGTATTTATGATATTCTCTGTTAATCAAATCAACAAATTACTAACGAAATTAAAGTTTTGAACCCAACTGAAAATTTTAAAAGTTTAGATGTTAAATTAAAAAAATCTTGAAAGTTAAGTACTTTTAAGAATAGTTATTCCTAAAAAAGTTATATGCTAATCAAAGCATCTTATCTTCTTTAAAAAGATTCAATTACCATCCAATCTATTGCCAAAACTTTAAAGGACAGTAAAAAGAATGTTTTGATCTTGAAAGCATATTATCTTCCTGAAAATTGTCTGTACGCTTTATCAGATGAAGGTGGAGGAAAGGCAAGTTGGCTCAAAGGTTCTACTTCCCTTTGGAGTGGATCTCACGCCATGCCTGATGCCACTCCAAAAAATATTCGTCCTACTCTGACTATTTACTCTTCTTTTTTTTTTTTATTAAATCACTTGGTATTTGGCACCATATGAGCAACTGACTAGTCCGGATTCAAGCTGGGTAGGACTCATTTGGGCGACAAAGCTCTCCCTCACGAGTTTTAAAGCGACTCCATTCTCAAGACTCAAACTCAAGACCTTGGTTAAAGGTGCTGTAGCGCCAGCCGCTCCACCACAACCCTCGTGGGTTCCTATGATTATTTACATAATTACAATTCATTTGTACATTGGGAAATAGAGAAATATCTTATACTTACCAAATTTAACCAACTAAATATGATTAAACTAAGTTGGAACACAAATTTAGGAATTAGGATAAGTAAACAAATTTTGATCCCAATTTTAAATATTTGAGTATCTGAATTCAAAATTTGACTTGAAATAACTTTTTAATTTTATTTAATTCAGAAAATATAAAAAATTTAAGTTAAATTTGATATTTAGCCTAAAAAAATGAAATAAAACATTTTTAAATTTTAAAAAGAGATTCAAAATAAAATTTAAATACACTTGTTTAAAATTGATCAAATTTAAATTTAAATTTATATTTAAAATAATTTTGAATTAGGGTTAGACCCTAATTTGACCTATTATAATTTCTATTTAATATCCCAAGGGTGGTTCAATTAGTGATGAAAATATTCTAAAAAACTTATAATCCATGAGGTCAAGAGTTTTGAATTTTGATCCCTTTAATTAAGTTTGTCAACTGATTTTTTTATTGGTATAAAAAATAGTAAACATCAATTATTTCTTAAAATTAAGTGAAAATTTTATAAATTTGCATATTATTAATTAACAAGTTATAGAAGGATTTAAAAAAGTTTAATTTAAGCACATTTTTTTTTTGAAAAATTCTAAAATTAAAACAATATCATGACAATTTATCCTCAAACTTTTCAATACAAGTATATTTTACATTAATTGAAGTATAATTTAAAGAATAAAAATTTAAAGATTAGAGTTTCGAAAGAATTTCTTAAGTCACAGAAAAAAGATTATTTCTTTACCTGTGTTTATATTCACTCCAATGCAAAAGCTGAAGTGAAAAGTCTCAGGCAAACAAAAAATGGCAAAGGAAGAAGCAATCTCCGTCGCCGCCGAACTCGTCGATTTCCTAAACGCTTCTCCTACCGCCTTTCACGCCGTTGGTAAACTATCACTTCCCTTTCTTTCATAACATCCGTTTCTCCTACAAATGGAGAAGGACGTGATTGCATTTCATCTATCTCTCTCTCTTTTTTTTTTCCTTTTCAATTTAAGCTTCCGTGTGAAAGTGTTTTTTGATCGATTTTTTTTTTCAGACGAAGCAAAGAGAAGATTGAAGAATGCGGGATACGAGCAAGTTTCTGAGAGGGAAGACTGGAAATTGGAGGCCGGCAAACGATACTTCTTCACGAGGAATTACTCCACCATTGTCGCTTTCGCTATTGGCAAAAGGTTTGTGTCTTTACGAGTTTAGCTAATATCTAGCTCAATAATTCTTTTCTGGTTTTCGTTTCAGTTGATTTACAGGATCAATATCGGAAGTTTGCGATCTTTTGCTTCTGATACTTTGTTATTGCGCATAGATATGTTGCTGGGAACGGGTTCTACATAATAGGTGCTCATACTGATAGTCCTTGCCTCAAGTTGAAGCCTCTTTCTAAGGTTCCATAGCATTTAAACTTTTCCCATCTTGTTTGCTTCAATCTTATTATTTGTGTATATTATGTGAGTCTATATTGACTGCTCTTAGACTTGGATGGACTGGTCAGGTAACGAAAGGTGGGTATTTGGAGGTGGGAGTCCAAACATATGGAGGTGGTTTGTGGCATACTTGGTTCGATCGTGACTTGACAGTAGCAGGAAGAGTCATCGTAGTGAAGGAAGAAAAAGATGGTTCTGTTTCGTACTCACATAAGTTAGTTAGAATTCAGGAGCCCATCATGCGTGTTCCCACCCTGGCAATTCACTTAGATAGGTTGGTTTATATTAAACTGGTGCTTGCTTGTTAGATTGGTGATATGTTCATAACTGAGAGTCTTGCATAGTGTACTCTTTCTTTCAGTTGAACTTGGTTATGATTTCCATGCCTTTTTACGCTCTGGATAGGGGAGTTAATACTGATGGGTTTAAAGTGAACACTCAGACTCAACTCGTCCCCGTTTTGGCAACATCAGTTAAGGTACTTTTTTCAACTGTACAAGCTTTTTAGCTTTTAATTTTGTGCCTATATTTCCTATCCACAAACTTAATTCAGCTGATTTTGTTTCCTCTTTACTTGGATTTGAGGCACCCACGCTTTCATGATTTCATCATTAACTTTCCTTTAGAACAAATTGGCCAACCCTATCCTAAACTAGTGGCATTTCCCATTTTTCAACTTTTCACAATCTTACCACTTTTCGACTTCTTAGACACTTGGAAAATTTCTGTATTATGTTCTTTGTTATCATTCTTTCCTAATAGGTACGTTTTTTATTAAGTAAATCTAGTCCTGGACCACAAGACATGTAGAAAGACTTGACACAGGCTGCAAAAGTTGCACATTCTTGACAAAATTATATGTTCCCCAAGAATCCTGAACTGTAATAAAAGGAAATATGTTATCGTCTATCAATCATGTTAGGCATTTACATTCTTTTAGTACAGTTTCTTTATTTAATAAAATTCTCCTCGCAGGCAGAAGTCAATAAGAATGTTGCTGAAAATGGTCCTAGAGGAAGTGAAGCTGATGCGACAAAATCTGATAAGGAATCAACTGCAAACAGCTCCAAGCATCACCCGCTTCTATTAGATGTTAGTAATTTAATTGAACCCGAGGATGTCATTTTTTTTGTTCTCGCTGATCATGTTTTCCTTTTTCTGACCTCCACCATTTGGTAAGCTCTAGTCTGATGTGATGGTGATTGAACTGTTTTTCTTATGTGTTTTTGTATTGCTTCCTTCTAGATGGTTGCTAGTCAGATCGGATGCCAGCCAGAAGCTATATGTGACTTTGAATTGCAAGCTTGTGATACTCAACCAAGTTTAATAGCTGGTGCTGCAAAAGAATTTATTTTCTCTGGAAGGCTTGACAATCTCTGCAGTTCATTTTGTTCTCTGAAGGTATCACTCAATGAATAGATTGTAGTTAAGCAAATATCATGTGGAATGTAATCTTGTTCGTTCTGATGTTAGTTCCTGTAGTTAATTCACATCGCTGCCTACATTTCCTGTCTTTAACTCTTTCGACTTTGCTTTTTTAACAATATAAAGGACCATCATAATCTATGAGCAAAATGTTCTCATAATTTGCAATTCATGTATCAAAGCATAGTTGAGAATGATAAGAGCTGTGAAAGGAAAAACGTAAGTCATTTTATTTTATTCTTCTGTTATTTTTCGTTGGGTTCTAATTGGAGTATAATTCATAATTTTGATGTTTTAAGATTTCAATTAGCTCTCTACTTTTATAAATTTTGGAGCCAACTACCTCAAACCATCTTCTTTGTTGGACCATTGTCATTGCTTAAGTGGGAAATACGCCTTCATGAGTAACAGTTTATGGCTTCTGATTGTCATTATCTTTATATCAGGGGTTGATAGATTCTACATCTTCTTCAAGTGACCTCGAAGATGAGGTTGGTGTTAGAATGGTGGCATTGTTTGATCATGAGGAGGTTGGATCTGATTCAGCTCAAGGAGCTGGCTCTCCTGTCATGTTAGATGCTCTATCACGCATCACCAGCGCCTTCAACTCAGAGTCCCAGGTGATTAGTTTTTCTAGCTTTGTATATAATTTTGGGGATTTTGCTATTTTGTGTTCTATCTATTCTTAGAAAAGTTATTTGAGGTTATTGTTCATCTTTTTTTATCGCTGTTGGGATCTGGAATGAAAAAATTAACTGGTAGGACTGGCATGTTAATAACTGGATGATGATATCACTTTTCTTGTCTTTTATTGTTGTAAAATTGATTCAAAATACCATAGTTTTCAGTTCCTCTTTTTCTTGACAAGTAATGCCACATTAGCTGGGAGTGTAGGCTTGATCTCCGGTTAGATTGAAAGAAGTTTTATTAGTTAGAATTCAGTTCTCATTGCTAGACTTGTCCACCATCTTTCCCCATCTTTGCAGTTGCTTCCAAAAGCAATACAAAAGAGTTTCCTAGTTTCTGCTGACATGGCACATGCCCTACACCCAAATTATATGGTATGTCTGATCATGTTTTTACAGTTTGGATTTAGATCTATTACTGAATTATTAGTATTTACCTTGTTATATCATCTATTTCAGGACAAACATGAGGACAATCATCAACCAAAGTTACACAGGGGGCTTGTAGTGAAACACAATGCAAATCAACGCTATGCAACCAATTCGATCACTTCCTCAATATTCAAGGAGATAGCTCTCAAGCATGGCCTTCCCACACAAGTCTGTTGTCTCTCTATCTCATAATACAACTGTAGTCATCACTCCGATCCTATTACTTTGTTAATTGAATCAACATTAAACTAGAAAATCTTATGACTTTAGGATTTTGTTGTCCGCAATGACATGGCTTGCGGTTCAACCATTGGTCCGATCCTGGCAAGCGGTGTTGGGATTCGCACAGTAGATGTCGGTGCGCCGCAACTGTCGATGCACAGCATACGAGAAATGTGTGCTGTTGATGATGTCAAGTATTCCTATGAGCATTTTAAGGCCTTCTTCAAGGAATTCTCTCATCTGGATGCTAAGTTTTCTGTGGATGACTAGAAGAAAGGATCAATTCCTTTGTCTCCATCACCAGTTGCTGATGTTAAATGCTAAGTTGTACTTCCTTTGTTGAAGCTGAAGTATGTGTAATAAACAATTATAGGATCCGTTGAATGACCAAACTAGGTGCATGTTCATTGTCAGTCTCGTTGCAAACATAAAATTCACCATTTACAGAGAATCCTGATGAGCATAACATCCATTTCCTTTTACAAAAACATCAGCAACCACAATAGCATAAAATGGAGGTTTTATGGTGACAAGTGAGCATATTTACTGAATCTATCCACAACCAAGATGACAGTAAACCCAGCTGACTTAGGCAAGCTTTCAATAGTGTCCGTTGATACATCAATGCTTAACAAATCAGCGATAACAACCAGTTAGTTCTCAGAATTTGTTGTGATAACAAATCAGCAATAACAATCAGTTAGACATCAATGCTAGTCTAGTGAGGCACTGGAAACAGTTTGTCATCTAAGAATACTAACACCCCTACCTCATTATTGGTTTAAATATAGCATTTATGACTGAAATGTGGCTGGTGCGTTCATTAACCCAAAGGTCATAACCATGAATTTATAATACTCTTCGTGGGTTCAAAAAGCCATCATTCGCACATCCTCTAAATGCACCTGATTTGGGGATAGCCAAAGTACAATTGAGTTCAAGCTCACTTGGACCAACAGTCTTCTACTTGTAATATCAATTGTAAGCACAAGTTAGTCCAATTGTTAGTATCCCTAGCATTACTTGACCCTCTGCCAACAATGAAACTGAAGAGGAACTTTTGTAAAGCTGTAATTGATGGTTTTATTTCTTTGTGAACTCAGGTAAAACCTCAATAGCAGAAAGTATCGCTATTTGCAGTCAAAACAAAAGAGAAACAAAGGAATCAGTATGTTTGATAAAGAAAGTTTCATGAAGATTGCAAGAAAAGCCTGTCTACAAATTATGAAGAGTATTCTTCTATCAGGAAAGAGCTTTCTCAACCTCAACTGTAACCTCTTTTGGAGGTTTCTCTGCATGAATATCCGCAACAACACCATTCTTCTTATAATAATCAACTACCTGTATTTGAATGTCAAAGAAACATCATAAATAGAACCGTAAGACAAATCCTGAAGTCATTGTGAAGGTTGAATTTAATTCTTCCTGCCCAGATGACGTTCTATACGAGCTAAAGGTCTCCACTATGGATTTATAAATAAGAAGGTCAACTTGAAGTAACAGAAAGAAAACACGAGACTCACTGGCTCAGTTTGCTTGTGGAATGCCTCAAGCCTCGACTTAAGAACTGCTGCAGTGTCGTCTTTACGTTGAATCAACGGTTCTCCAGTTACCTTCAACAAAACAAAAACAAGTATTAAGTTCTAACATCTTTTCATCTAATTGTAAGTTAAACTGTGCTCCTTGGCCAACCTCACATCATAACAAATATAGAACTGGATTTCCAGCCTGAGCTAAAAGCAATTGGATTAGATTCCCAGTAACATAGCACCGAGGAAAATGAAAACACTACAACAAGTTGATCAGGTGTGCTGATTAATGTTTTTGAAATTGTTAATACCTTTATAATATAGAACGCAGTGCAACTCGGCATCTAGCAAACTAGTTATCTAAAAGTTCTAATCAACCTAGCAACTTTAAATTGATGGACAACCAATAGGAGGGAAATATGATCACATTGCCTTACATCATCAACACCGGCAACCTTGGGAGGTGCAAATTTTGAATGATAGGTTCTACCGCTAGAAGGATGGATCCAGCGACCTGTAATCCTCTCCTCCAAAATTGCATCATCAATTGCAAAATTGAGCACCTTATCAATTTTAACCCCTTGCTTATCCAGCACCTCATCAAGCTGCATGAAGAAGGTGTTGAAACAAGGTTTAAAGCACACCTAGAAAGAATTCACCAATTCTGAAAGTTATACAAGAGATATATTCCTAAAGGTTATATAAAATAATAACACCTTTTGTGCCTGGACCACAGTCCTAGGAAATCCATCAAGAATGAAACCTTTTTGACATGACGGCTTCTTAATTGCATCATTTATAATGCCAACAACCAAGTCGTCTGAAACAAGTTGTCCCTGGGAAAAACCCACACATGAGTGTCCATTAGACGATTAAGAAACACCACAAGTATGACGCAGTCACTCAGAACATTGTTTAAAGATCAGGAATGGTTCAGGGTTTATACATTGTCCATAGCCTCCTTAGCCTTGATTCCTAGAGGTGTTTTAGCGGCAACTGCAGCTCTCAACATATCACCAGTAGCCAAGTGGCACAAGCAATACTCCTCCTTGATGATTGGTGACTGAGTACCTTTCCCAGATCCAGGCGGACCTGCAAATCGCACAACTCTAGGAATTACATCAATGCAAATGTTCCTTATATATGTCTTGCTGATAGGCTGACAGACATCACACTAGACAAGACTGCAGGTCAGTAATCGTCAATTCAATCACAGATCTGCCTAATAGCTATCACACAACTGGGTTTTTGGAGATGTTCAAGACTGAACAAAGTATTGATTAACCAAACATATATAGACACAACAGCAATTGCCACATCCATGCCAATATGATAAGAGGGAGAGAGTCTAGATTTTCATTAAATTCAAATGAATTGAGGAGAAATGTGGGGTGAAATCCTGTCTGTCAAAAAGTGTTTTAAATCAAATGTTCAAAGTGGAGGCTAAGATTTCCCACCAAAATAAAAAGGAACTACAGTTAAATTTCAATCCATATGGTGTAAACCCGCAAAAGTCCAACAGAAAAATGCACTGCAGGTAAGAAAGAAACAGGAGCTTGAACTAAAGTTCCACCAACAGTGCAAACCACCTCAAAACGAAAATCCAGAAAAAAAAAAAAGTAAAGCACAGAGTAGATAAATAGTCCGTGTCCTTATGTTAACAATCTGCAAAAGAGATATACTCAAAGCAAGAAAGCAAAAACAATTTGCACAAGACCAAAAAGAGTTCTCGGATCTGAATTTGCCCATTTGACTCTTGTAAACCGAAAAGCTCAAAACTTTAAACTTGCGAGCGGAGCATTCAAGCTAGTAAAGATTGAGACACGATGGACATAGTGATTACCGATGACGACAAGGCGTTTGTCGGGCTTTGTTGAGCATTTCAGGCGACGGAGGAGTTCAGTCATGAGATCCATCGACGGCACATCCTCCAAGTTGACCGTTGAAGTGGTAGCCATAGCCGAGGCTCCTTTTCCGGTGAATCCTTCTCGCGGGGGTTAAAAGCAGTGAGAGATAGGTGAAGGGTCGAGTAAAGATAGATGCTTTCCTTTGTTCGGACCCTCGAACGTTGGGAGTTTGGCTTCAAACTCAAGCAAATGCCGGTCTTACCAAAAACCAGATTTTTTCTATGACTGCATTGCCCCTTCTAGTTCTTAATCTTGAAATTTTATATGTTCGCTTTATGGTCATATAACAATTAAATAATAACATAGAAATAAATAATAATTTTTAAAATAAAAAATTACACAAAAAATTTCAACCTATTTAATCCTTAAATTATCTCTTAATTTAAAAACCAACCAACATTTCAGCTACTACCACTGTTAGAGGAC
This sequence comes from Erythroxylum subrotundum, assembly GCA_027563845.1. Taxonomy (NCBI): domain Eukaryota; kingdom Viridiplantae; phylum Streptophyta; class Magnoliopsida; order Malpighiales; family Erythroxylaceae; genus Erythroxylum; species Erythroxylum subrotundum. Next base: position 19,397,019 of record JAOQMQ010000007.1, read on the forward strand.
TTGAGAGAAGTTGAAAACCAACATCCAATTCCTTTAATGGTTGCCAATGGCTATTGGCATGATATAATTGCTTGGCCAAAGTAACTCTCTAACTCACCATTGTATTAAAAACAACAAAAAGAAAGGAAAGAGAACTAAAGCTAGGATGAAAGTTTAAAACTTTGATGTTCTGGCACAAGCAGTATATCATCTTCCTGATAGATAAAAGGATGAGGCTGCGTCTGTACCATGTATTTGGAAGACACTGACATTAACACCAACTTGTCATACACACCATGAAGTCATTCATCATCTGGACTTTTTGTTTTCCTTTTCTTCTTAACATTCCCTGCAGCTGGCACATCTTGCCTATCCTTGTCTTTGCTCTTCTTCTTCTTCTTGCTGCCATCCTGTTCGGCAGCAATCCCGTTTACACCATCCGAGTTCTCAACGGTCTGCTCCACCTCAAATTCTCTTTTCTTTCTTCTTCTTTTTCTTCTCTGATTTTGCATCCTCTGCAGCATCACCAGTTGTTGCCTTGTCCTCATCCAAAGGCTCACCATCCTCTGCAGCCTCTGATTTTGATTTCTTCTTCTTGCTTTTCTTTTCTGATTTGACAGTTGGTAACTGTTCTCAAAGACGGAGCTACATGGAGACTTGGGGGGCCACTGAGCCCTCAAGTTTTTTTTAAAAAATTATTTTTAATATATATATATATATATATATATATATAGAGTTATTTAAGGGTCAGTGGTGTACTTGGACCCTCCTATCTTAAATTCCTGGCTCCGTCACTGCCTGTTTTGTATCCATATCTTCAGCTGCAAAATCCAACATGATAATCTCCACTTCAATATTATTCACTACACAATCGTTTAATAGGATATTTTTTTCCCAAAATAACTGAAAGAAAAAGGATATAATTAATAAGCTAATCAAATTTAACAAAAAAATTTGGCTACATTTGCTAAATTATCTAAAGTATAATTTTCAATAACTGCACACCTTTGTTTTGAGCACTTTCAATTGCAGATTTCATCACATCAATATTCTTCCGAGGTGCAATTCCCTTGTCATAGAAATCAAGACGCCCCTCTACTTGTTCCCTCAGTGTCTCCCCGAAAACAGTAGTACCACTCTCTGGAATGTACTTTAAATGCATGAAAGTACATTCAACAAGAAAGACGCAACAAATAGAACTCTCTAAATACTAGAATTTACCAGCAAAACAATCAATACGAGATGCAATGGAGCATTTATTTGCCAAATAACGAGCCATGCGTCCCTTGTTGCGAGCAGATGCTCGACCAATAAAAGATGAATGGAAAATCAAACCATATTTTGGTGTATTTCCTCGGGTTTTCAATGCCCTGAATAAAATATCAAAACACATTAATGGTGGAAAGTAAATTGGACAAATCCTTTAGAAAAGGCTGCAAGTGAATGGTACAAGTCATGTTCTTTTATTCAGATGAATCAATTCGGGCCGTGAATAACCAAACTGTTTGAATAACAAAACATGTTATGAACATTAGAAAGAATTAATAATCTCATCTTACAATAATTAACAATCCAGAAAACAAATTATGAGAAAATTAATTCCAGGCATCACACACCTGAAGAGGGCCTTCTCAGCACCAAGAATTTGAAGGGTAGAAGAGGGGCACTTGGCCAGACTTGTGAGACTGCCAGCATGAGATATTAAACGAGCTCCAACAATTTCACCAATCAATGAGGCTAAATTGGGTGCAATGTCATTCATTTTAGCAATTAAATATTCATGGACCTTCTTCCTAAATTCTGCAAGGTCCATTACCCTTTTAGCAAACTGTTGTACATTAATTAGATCAACTGGGGATAGATCCTGCCCTGAAAGAAATGGAAAGATAAGATGAACATAGATAAATAAAATATGTACGGCAGTTGGCATTGAGAACAATGTTTGGGTATCCTACCCATTGAAGCTTTTGCAGCTTCTACAACCTCCTTTGCCTTGTCTTCATCTCCTAGTATTTCTGTTAGCTCAGGGATTTTTTCTTCAGATAGTTTTGACTTGTCCTCAATGAATTTTGCAACTTTTGCATAGAGGTAGTTGTCATTGACAATCTTCACCAGCTCAGGGAAATGCCAAGAGTACCATTCCCTGTGGAAAGAAACGAGATAGATTCAAGATTTACACATCTCAGCACCACGACAGTATCATATCCAGACAAAAATATCATATCCAGATTACGAGGAGTATACCTGACTCTTATCGAGAATGAATTAACATCTTTATCAAGAGTATCTAGAAGGAAAATTGCTTGGATAACCATGTTATCAACTCGATTTACATTGAACTTGACCTTTGCCCTGCTGTAGCTATGCCCCAGACCAAGTTGCGCTTTCTCCAAGTCACGAGGCTATATAATGTCAGACAACAGGACAAATCAGAGAAGGAAGCTTAGTATCTTGAGCAAGGAGAGCGCAGGGAGTTGAAAAATACAAGAATTCCGAACCTTTAGGTCTTTTATGAAGTGCGGAAATGAAGACGTAAACCACGGAGAAGCTCAAGAACAAAATCATTACTTTGGCAAGGGAGTTTAGTCTCCTCAAAGATATGTGATCCGAGTTTAGGCTCGGCAACTCCTAAACTAAATTTTGACTTCTTACCTTCCTTGACTTTTGGAAGATTAAGCTCCAAAAAGCTCCTTAACTCATCAGTCATAATGCCTGCAAATACAAATTGATGCCATATCAAACACTAGACGAAAAAATCATAAACATACCTAAAGGTAGAAGGCACGAAACCTCAGGCAAACTCTGCCGAATTCCCATTAAAATCTTATCATAACAAATCCAACCCAGAAAAGTGGCATTCCAAAACCATTTATATCCCAAAAATCCAGAGGAAAGATACACACTTGACAGGCTGATTTGCTATTCACCTTCGGATACAGAGTTACACTGAGAAAGAGCATCAACAGCAGAATCAAAAGGTTGAAAAGCCGTGAGTTGCACGACTTTGCCAAACCGGTTCAAATCCGAAATGGAGCTCCGCACAGCTTCGGTGTTTTGCCCCATTTCATCGAGCCCATGAGCCAAAAACAAGCTGTAACCAGAGGCTGCCTCATATAACAAGTACAAGGACATTGTTAAAGACTTGAAAGTTGGAAACTTTGTGTGTCTTCTTCTGTCAAATGATAGAGGTTTTAGAGTACCGGCTAGAGAGGAAGAAGAACGTAGGGTTTAGAAGGGTTTTGTAGTTTAAGACTATACCTTATATATGACGCTTAGGCATGGAAGGAAATGCAATACGTCTAATATTTTGGCCAGAGCTAATTCTTGTTACATCGTTCAGAAGCAAACAAAGTGACTTATCTTCTCTCAAATTCATATAAAAATATATAATTATTATTTTTAAAACATAAACATAAATATATATAACCAAAAAATACTTTTGTATTTTAATTTTTTTTCAAAAATATTGAATTTATTATGCTTGAAGTCAATCGAATCTAACTTCATCTAGCTTAGCCCTATTTTTTCACTCTGTCGTTTATCTTATCTTTTTTTTTTTTTAATTTTTGCCTTTTAACAGTAAATTTTAATGTTCCGAGTTATGGAGCAGTCCATCTTTGGAGGCCAGCCTCTAGAACTTGCAGTATGAGCTCATATCAGGTCAAGTTAGAGTTCTGATTTGGTTCTATTTGGAATGAATATTAGTACTTTTTACAGTTCATTCCACCATCGTGCAAATGGCAAAGATGAGGTGTTGAGGGGAGTAGCTCGTGCATCCAGACCCAGTTCCTTCGAGGAAAATAGTGGATCAACGTGCTTTAGGCATAACGCGGCCAACAGCCCTCTCCAAGTGTCCCCAGTCACGCATCCCACTTGAACATCAAGAAGCTTATTCTGTCTCCGGTAATAATCCTCCAGAGGCTTGCTCTGCAGAGAGAAAAAATTGATCATCAGTATTCATTAACTACTCTCTTTCAATAAGTAAAAGACGTGAACTTTTTTATAGTTTAAATAAATTTTAAAAACAAGTCATAATTTTTAAAATTTTTGAAAAAAATCATAATTTTTAATGTTTCAAAAACTTTTTTAAAATAATAGTTAAAATTAACAATGAAAAACATGTAACAAATAATGTATTAAAAACCAGACAAATTTTCTTGATATAACAATTTAACTCAACTCTTAAATTTAACCCGCACAGTAAGCATATTTGTGAGACACTTGATAAGTAAATCTGCGTATATACATAATGATTGATGCATATTTGCAGGGCACTTAGTTCACAGTCCTTAAGCAAGATATGACAAATGGGTTAAAATCTTGGTTTTCAGTAATCCACACGATTGCCACATCTGGAACCGCAAATAGCTAATACAAGTCTTTCTTCCTTAGCACCGGGTAAAACATTGTCTAAACCCGAATCAATAAACAGGCTACTTCCTCTCCCACTATCCGGGCTGAATTATGCATTTTCATCTTTCATTGAGTTACATTTCTTCCTAAGTAAACTGACATCAGTGTTGCTTCAAGCCACCATGTAAATGAGGGCTTCAACCATGATTGCATAATGATCTAAAACTGCAAATCCCTACTAATTTGACAGGAGAGCCAAATAATTCAAAGCTTATTTTAAAGAGATGGAATTCTAATCAATCTTTACCAACTCTGTAGATAACTCAGGGGGCTACCGTCGGGAGATCTAAGTGCGATTATCATATTAAGTCTGTTAACTTATGAAAAGGTTACCTGCTTAACATAGGCCTCGAGTTTATATTTCCCGGCACCCTCTGCAATAGCAAAGCAAATGCTTGCTAAGTATACTGCATGGTTACATCAGTAAATGTGCCATCGAATGTGCTCACAAAGATTAATAAGAGAAAAGGGACTACCTTCTTGATGTTTCACCAAGTAATCATCAGTCCACTTGAAATTCACAACCAAATCAATATCCACAAGGTGTTCAAGGATATCCTGCGAAACCATGAAAAGGGCAGTCACGTAAACAGGAAGTCCTGGTTATACATATTGCTAGTAGAAAAAAAAAAAACTAATCAATTTTTTGGGATGGTAATGGGTCGAGGCCCGAGAGTCCAAACGAAATCATTTTGACCGAACCAGTTTAGACGGAACTGAACTCAAATTGTAATCCGTAGTTTCAGCAAGTATGAATTATATCTAAAGCAAAAAATCTCCAGAAAGGGGACACTCATGGCAACAATACATTAGTTTTTCTATGTTATCTTATCTAAGGTTATAGTATTCAATAGATACTAGCTAAATAATGTCAAAATTTAGATCCAAGAGCTTACAGCTTGGGATTGTGAACGCGGAATTCCATCCAGAATGAAACCTCTTTCATTGCACCCATCTTCCAACCGTTTTGAAAGTAGGCCGATTACTACGTCCTCTGAAACAAGCTCTCCGCGATTCACTGCATTTGCAATCTATATTCCAAGGAAGAACAAGAACAGAGTTAAGCAAAAGCTAAGAAGCTACTCCGTAATAAAAAAGGCACTTAGCTGCGAGATTCAAGGAATAACTTAACATATAAAAGATATTCCATAAACAAAAAAAAAAAAAAGATAACACCAAAATAACAGAAAAATAAAAACAACAAATTATAAGAAAATGAATAACAGAGCTAAAAACCTGTTTGTAAAGAGAAGAGCGAGGATGGAGCTCTTGACGGACCAGACTGGCCATGGAAATGTGAGGAACTTTCAAAAACTTCGAGAGCCTTTCCGCGAACACATGCTTTTCAGTGTTTGGATATCCTATGAACGACCACTGCACTCTCACCGGAACATCTCCTTCCGTGTCCGTCACAACCTTCCCAAGCGGATAGCGGCAGTTAATGTCGTCGTACTCGTCGGGGTCGAGCTGCAGTTGAGCTGCGCCGATGGAAGAGTAGAACCGGAAAACAGATAGTTGCAAGAATCGGCGGAGTGGTGGCGCCGCCGAAATTCTGACTGTTTTCGCAATCAGGAGGCGGAGGGAGATCATCGGCAGAGAAGAGATTTCACTGTTCAGGGAGCAAGCAACAAATTAACAGTTCAGGGGCAGAACCCGTGGTCACTGGTTAATGCGTGATAGGTGGGACCCAATCAGTAGAATTTTGAAAGAGAGATTTTGATGTATTTCTTTAATTGGATATTCGCACACGAGGAGGCAGTCGCCGCTGTTCGGTGGCCGTCGTTTAGGCCACAGATTTTAGTATTTTACTAGGTTTATCCAAAACAAAAACCCCAAGTAAACATACGATTAAAAAATTCAAATAATTTGACCGATTCAACAGTAAAATTTTGAAAATTTTAAATTTTTTTATTCAATTTTTAAGTTTTCAATTCAATAATACTCAAACTATGAAAATTTTAAATTTTTTTATTCAATTTTTAAGTTTTCAATTCAATAATACTTAATACATGAAAGTTTGAAAAGAAGTGGTGCTTTTAGTGACAGTTAACGCATAAAAACCTGCCCTTAGGAAGAAAAAACAGTTGAAAACAACTGCTAATACCCTGTAGGTTGAGGAGCAAAAGGAGGAATCTGCTCGAGGAGGGACTCAAGTCGAATTAATTAGATGGTGAAGCAATAGCTTACCAAAGCAACTATCAGTAGTTGGTCTAAGAGGATGATCAGTCACACTAGGATTAAGACATGGCCCAGACTCCTACTGGAGAAAACAGTGGGAAATTTTCCGCAATGGGAGAAAGTCTTACGAAACGATGCCACGTGGAGATAACTCTTGTTGTTAAAAATTGATCAGCTTATTAATTAATCAGTTAAATTAATACGTTGTTATAAATTAAAATGAATCAATTAATTTTATTTAATAATATTTTAAATCATATTTTAAATTATTTAATTTGATTCAATTTTTAACGTGACAGGTCTAATACTGGTTCAACCTTTTAAACCTTAAACTTCTTGTCTTACCGGTTTAATTTCTGATCAGATTTTAAATATTGCATATACCATCTTTAAAATTAACAGTACAGGGGTAGAGCCCGTGGACACTGGTTAATGCGTGATAGGTGGGACCCAATCAGTTGAATTTTGAAAGGGAGATTTTGATGTATTTCTTTAATTAGATATTCGCACATGAGGAGGTAGTCGCCGCGGTTCGGTAGCTCATTAACATCTTCGGCATGTCGTTTAGGACCACAGATTTTAGTATTTTACTAGGTTTATCCAAAGCAAAAAACCTAAGTAAAATTACCAATAAAAAATTCAAATCGATTCAACAGTAAAATTTTGAATATTTTATTTTTTTCAGTTTTTTATTTTTCGATTCAATCATACTTAACACATGAAAGTCTAAAAGGAAGTGATGCTTCTAATGGTAGACCGGCGAGTAACGCATAAGAACTTGCTTTTGGAAAGGGAACAATAGCTAAAAACAGCTACTAATATCCTATAGTTTGAGGAGCAAAAGGAGGAATCCGCCTGAGAAGGGACTCAAGTCTGATTAACTAGTTGGTGATAGCTTACCAAGGCAACAATCAGTAGTTGGTCTAAAAGGATGATCAGTCACATTAGGATTGAGACACGACCCAGACTCCTACGGGAGGTAGCAGTGGGAATTTTTCTGCAATAAGTAAAAGCCTGACAAAGTAACGCCACGTGGAGATAACTCTTGTTATTAAAAATTGATCAGCTTATTAATTAATCAGTTAAATTAATAAGTTCTTATAAATTAAAATAAATCAATTAATTTTTATTTAATAATATTTTAAATTAAACAAAAAATTTCTTTAAATCA
>JAOQMQ010000007.1:19511690-19523796 GCA_027563845.1 Erythroxylum subrotundum
CAGTCTACTGTGTAAAGCTCTTTTTAAAAAGCTGTTTTTTAATTGACAGCCAAACAGCTAACTGGCTTTTAAAAAAAACTCTTCTCAGAAAAGCTCTACTGACAAAAGCTCTTCTAAAAAAAACTCTACTGATAAAAGCTGAACCAAACGGGCACTAACTCTCTTTGAGAGTTTGCCCCCTTTGAGATTGAGACTAACTGAACCGCAGCTTCCTCTCTTACCAATAATGGGGTAAAGTGGTCGGTTATCGTCAGATCGAATTGGAAATAAACTCGATATGGCGGCGATTAACCTCATTTCTTCCTCGGCAAGACGGACTATGCTCTCCAATCTCATCATTTAAGATATTAATGAACTGCTTATTCGAAATTAGGCGGTCATCCCTCAATATATTTATCGTGAGAGTAACAGATGTGTTAGCTGACTAACCAACTATGCAATACACTTTGACTTAGGAACCTTTTTTTAGATACTACACCCATTGGGTGCCACATTATCCTTTTAGAGGATATATCGGAAACCTGTTTTCCTCGCCTCATTATGTAATCTATTTTCTTCTCTTTTAAGAAAAAATAAATTAAATAATGGGGTAAAATCCTAGTGTAGGTTGGCGAATCAATTGATCAAACAACATCATTTTGGGTCCAACAAATTGGGTCGGGCCCAGCCGCTGTTACCATTCCTGATGGAAAGTAGTGGAGCATCTTCCTAAGAGGAAAGCAACTTGTCACCCAACCGGTCAAAACTGTTTTTCTAAGTTAATCAGAAATATGGTAAATGATCAAAACAAGTTTGTTAGTAACACACATGAATGGTAAAAGTCCTAAGAAGAAAGCTCACTTTCTCATACAAGTTAAAAGGCAATTTCAACGAGAAAGGATCCTGAAGAATGAAATCAATGTGAACTTCAGGATCATTTCTTGTTAAAACCTTGTCTCCACTGACTGTGAACTTCAGGATCATTTCTTGTTAAAACCTTGTCTCCACTGACTGTCAATTTACATGCAGGATGGATACTAAATACCTTTTGAGTTTTGACTGCTGGAATCACCTGGAAATGAAAAGTCACACTTACCTTGAATGATCTTTAAGAATATTTTAAATACATAATGCAATGATTCATCAGGTTTTACAATCCCAAACCTGGTAATACCTAGTTTTAACTCATCCCAATGCAACCGCAAGCAGAGATAAATTGCCACAATTACCTAGTTTCAATGGCCAGGCCAGTGGAGGATTCGTATCCCATTAGAATCTAGGCATGAAAATGTGCTTCTGATGCATCCGTGATGGTTCGATCCTCATGAATCATGATGATGTCATAATTACGATATTAAGAACTTGTCAGCTTCCAGAAAATCAAATCCTTTAGACCTCTGAAAGAAACAGAATTTTCCTCAACTGATCTAAGGAAGTTCAAGAAGTTTCCACTACACCGATACATCACCAGTTGATATGGAATTCTCTTAGAGCTACAAATTTGATTCATCACTCAAATCTATTGTTCATTTTATTGTAGGAGGCCTCAAGTTACTCTACAGCACCAAGACCTTGAGTTGAATCTTCTCAAAAACAGTTTCTCTCTTCTTTATGTTTCTCTTTTTCATACCTTTATGCGAATTATACCGATGAAATAAGTCTCAAGATTAGAAATGCATAGATACCATTTACTTCCATGCTAAATGTGATTGCAATAAAATACATGAATCTGGACATAATCCATAGTAGATGCTATTGTCTACAACACATGTACAGAACTCAGATAACATATTAAAAGGTATAACTTTCACTGTTTCACAGATACCTGTCTTTAAAACATTAACAGCGACAACATAAAAGCATATTATCAAGATAAATAGAACAGGTGAACTCTCTCCTAATCCTTGCAAAAGCAAGTGCTTACCTGTTACAAGAGTTCTGTATTCTATGTACCCTTTCTTCTTAAGTGGTGAAGAACAAGAGGTACCCCTTCAAACAGATGTAATAGATAATTCTCTAAATCCTCTGGTGTGTACTTTATGTATTTCCCGGCATGTTTGCCACTTTCTAGCTGACTCCCAAACCTCCCCACGAATGCTCGGTAAGCTGGTAATACTTTTTCAGAAATAGATAGTCGAAGCTCTTCACGAAGCTGAGGATCCGGGACCTTCCATCCGGTCTGAACCCGATAGATTTCTTCAAAACAAGCATTGAAGTTCTTGAACCTTTCCTTCAAAGCCACTTTGGATACATTACTGACACTCCCACCAATTCCTTCATCCTTCAAACAAGCCAAAGCTTTACTCCAGCCAGCTCTAAGATAAGCAGTAGCGAATTGGCGTATCTGGCCTCTGCGTTTTCGAACCCAATGATCTCCCAAAATCTTAATAAGATCAGAGTCCTTCACTTTCTGAACTACGTAAAGGATATTATTCATTAAGAAAATGTATTGCATAGCACCATGATCATACAATTTTGACTTTTCCTCAATATTAGACTCCATAGTGGAAAGCAGGGCCATCAACCTCCTCGCCACTGGAGTCATACCTGCCGAATCACCATCATCGTTCTGAAAAGTTTGGGACTCATCCTCATCCCCCTCCAACAGAGAATTCAGAGTCTCACTATAATCCACAATCAACTTCACATAATTCATGACATAACGCGTAAGAGGATGGATCTCTCCACCTTGCATAGGCTTCCTAGAAGTCTCACTCTGCACAGCATTTTCAAATTCTGCGAAAGTCCCTTTAGCAGCTTCTCCCAACCCAACAAGTACTCCCTTCACCTCACTATATACAAACTCATCGGTGACCATCAACCGCAAATCCGGAAGAACATCAAGCAAAGCATCATACATATCCAAAATCCTGAAAAGCTTCTCCGATGACCTCCTTGCAATAGCCACAGCATCCCCAAAATTCAACAACTGCATCACACACCCTTTTGCAGTCTCGTTAAAACAGATTTCCTTAGCTGAATCAGACGCACAAAAGATCTGCTCACAAAGCTTCTTCTCTCCAGACAAAAGCACCTTAACTGTAACCTTCAAAGCCTGGACCCACTTCCTCATTTTCTCATCCAAAGTTGTCCATCCAATTTTCTGAACTTCTTCTATGCTCAACTTCTCAACTCCCAAAATCTGTAAGCACTCGTCCAAAGCATCTCTCCTAACATTACTATAGACCTGTACACACTCCTTCTCATACCCAGATCGGATCATTCGCTCCGCAATCTCTTTCAACTCCTCAACTGCTCCAATTTTTATCAAATCAACACACACATCATCACCCAAACTCGCTCCTCGCACATGAAAACACGAACTCTCACATTCCAATTCCCCAAAACTACCAAATTCTTCCTCAATCTCACCATCGTTGTTCACAAGAGACGACGGTACTCGCCTAATAGATCCGTACAATCGCTCCGCGTCAAGAGGAACAGTGTTACTAATTAGTATATGACGAAACTCTTCCTCTAACCTCGACATAGCCACTTGTACAGCGGTCTCAGCTCGGTCCAATATTTCTTTATCAGACTGAATCGACAAGTCATCCAATAATTCGAGAACTTCGTCGATGGCGGCCAAATACTCGGTGACTTCCTCCGGTGACTCCTCCCAGCACGAAGCGGAGCGGTTCGTGGCGCAATAGGCAGCGGGGTCCCACCGGAAAATGATCTTCTCCGCCTCCTCCATCCGAGACTGAGAATTCGACTCCTGTTTAATCAAATCGGTGATGTTAGACAAACGGTTATCAAAGCTCGAGAATATCAACAGCATGTCTTCACGAACGTTCTTGGGAGTGTTAAGGCTCTTGACGATCTGCTGAGCGGTGGCCATCACCCGATCGTCGCCTCCGCCGCCTCCGCCGCCGAGACTGGTGGTCGTGGTGGTGGCCATTTGGATAGCGTCCTCTGGACGGCCTGCTATTCCAATTCTCCGTTACGGGTATGCGAGTGCGATCGGAGAATTTTGGGGATTGTGATTGGAGTTTGTATGGAGGACGTTTGGGATTAGAAGTGTTCGAGGAAAATTATGAAGAGTCTACTTATTTCGGACATCCATTTTATTTTATTTTTTATTTTTTATTTTTTCCTTTTACCTTTATTTTCTGTCTCGTGGATATATAAATATAATTTTCTGAGTCCACGAGACAGAAAATAAAATTATATATATATATATATATATTCTTTTATTTTATTTTATTATTTTATTTATTAGTGTGTGTTTCAATATAAGATATGTTGGAGTGCACTTGCGCACGGGGCTTTGTTACGTATATTTATCATCTTTAATTTTGAGAAAAATGTGATAATGTTAAGAATAAAATACCTGAATTTTGTGTACGTATTTTTATTTTAAAATAATATTATTAAAATTTTTTAATGTTTATCAAATTATTTTAATGAAAACAGTAATATAATGAAGAGTTAGTTTAACTGAACGTTCTAAAAGTTGAATCAGTTCGACCAATTTATGGGTAAAAAATTTTGGACCGGCTAATTATTCGGTTCAATTTTTAACTTTCAAGTTTTATTCAGCTCAATAATTTTTGTTGTTAAAAATTTATCAGTTTATTATTTAGTCAGCCAATTTTCTTAAACTAACAAATTCTTATAAATTAAAATAAATAAATAATTTTTATTTAACAGTCTCTTTTTTTAATTAAATTTTAAATTTTTTAATAATTTTCAAATTCTTTAATTTTATTCAATTTAAATGATTTTATAACAGTTTTAATACCAATTGAACATTTTAAATCTTAAACTTCTTGTCATGCTAATTTAACTTCCGATCCGATTTTGAAAACATTAGTTTAACTTTATCTTGATAATAATTTTATTTAATAAATATTTGTAGAATTTTTATATTGTAAATATTTTTAGGTAATTAAAATAATAACGTTATTTTCAAGAGTAAATAAAACTATAAGAAATTTTTTTATCTTTTATCTTATTATTAGAAACCTTTTTTTTTTAACGAATGAACCAGCAGTTGCTATCTTTTGGATGCACACTGGATAAATTTTTGGATTGACACAATAGCCTGCAAATCACGTCAATCAGGTACTCTACACTAAGCAAGTCATGTACGACAAGCTCGATCGAGAGAGTGTAAGTAAGAGGATTTGAACACAAGACCTTTCTGGCCCCATGTCCTTTACCCTACAAACTCGATCATTCCCGGTGGGCAATAACTTCCATTAAAATTGTATCAAAGTTTGACATTTCATTATTTATATTATTTAGTATTTTTAACGCTTCTCTATATATAGAAAATTGAATTTTAAATTTATCTTTTACCTAAAATTACAATATTTAGCCTCTTTGGTTTACGTTTATAAATTATAATTATTTTATTTAAAATTTTGTCCAAGATGTCACGTAAGTAATATATTGGACTCTTTTTATATTGACATTGTGAAATTTTGAAAAATGTCTTTGTGTGTGAAAAGAACTTACAATGGATGGTAGAAGGAAATGGTAAGCAATGAGTTGACTTTGAACCGACGGACGTGCTTGCACTTGGTTTTCAACTTCTTGTATTAGTGTAGGTCCATACATGTGCAACTAATTCTTTTTCAACTTTGGCCTTGAAATTTCTATATTATTATTTGACTAAACTCAAACTAACCTCGCAAACTTAAATTCATCATATATATTTTTTCATATGCTCAAGGATTTTATGCTAAATTAACAAAAATATAAAAATTCAAGATCAATTTAATAAAATTTGTATTTAAAAATTAAAGTGTACATAATATTAAAATTAGAACGAGTTTAAGTTATTTGTAATAAGTAAATAAATAAATGTGTCGGATAAATTCATAATTATTATGAATAATAATCTGAAATTAATCTTTAAATTGTTACCCTTTATAAAATGTTATAACAAAGTAACTTCTAATTTATAAAGATTACAAATATATTAAATTGCTTAACATTATTTGTACGACATAAACACCAATCTTGTAAATATTTCGTGTTATGAAATGGAGGTGTTAATTTATGCCCTTGCAGCTAATCGGTTAGTTGTAATTTTATATATGATATTATTATTCTAATTAATATAGGTATTTTTATTTTTTATGTATTTTATTAATTACATTTGATGTTCTAATACTAAAGATAATTTTCCTAGAATAATTACAATGGAATTGAAATTATGATAAGATCATAATTATAATATTCAACTTGCATTTATGTATTATATTTAAATTATTCCTAGTTGTAGTTTTACTGAGAGGAGATACTGATGAAACGATAAAACTAACACATATTATGTTTCTTTCTTATGAAGAAAGTAATTGATTTCGTAAATTAAAGTATAGAGATACTTAAACAAAAATGTGGGTTATTAGAGGATAAGTTCATTAAATTGAACCGATTATTAGGATCTCAAATAGAATATTACTTATATGCTTGGAAATTTCCTCATTATGATGGTTGTATAATTGATCCTTATACTTGAAATTATCAAGCTCTCTTATGTGAAAATTATTGTGTTTTGATGTTAACTATGACATATTCTCTTTAGTTTAGTTCAGTTGGTATTACTTGTATGTATCATATGGAGATAGTTGAGTAAATCAATAAAGAATTTGTCACTATAAAGTAAATAGAGAGAATGCTTCACTGTTCTTAATTAGCAGTGATTTAGCAATTTTTATGACCAAAGTGATTTTAGATTTGCAAAGGTATTTCAAATATCAATTATAACTCAATTACTATTTAACAAGAGTGAACATATTCAAACAAGCCGTGAAGCTTGTGAAAGACATCATCAATTTTGAGTTTCATCTTAAGCGACAATGTAGTGTCGACTCCACCACCGCTAGCCACCGCCAATCCACTCGCCATCTCCCTCATCAAACCACCAACTACTCTTTCACTTATAGGAACCATGTAGATAACCCAACCTAACCCTAGATCTGCTTCTGTTTCAGCTTCCAGTTTCATCTTTTCCGCCATTTTGAGTTTCATCTTCACCAATCCTTTCCTGTTTCTTTCCAGCATTGTCTTTGATGACAGTGTTTTCCCTGCAAAACAAAACATTATTAGAATTCATTATAAACTATAATGAAGACATATTTCCCACCTCTACCCTTATCCAACCCTTCTTCCTTTTCCCTCCCTTCATCCCCTTCTCAAATGGCATCACCCCTTCATCCCACTTTTTGTCCCCAACTTACTCTACAAATCAAACTATCCCACCCATACTCCCAACCATTGCTTTTCCACCTCCTAAAGCTTCTGTTGCATCTGACTGTGTGAATTCACATAACAAAGGGGCTGGAAAGACCTAGAATAAGGTTGTGGGTGACAATTTGGATTCTTCTTTGATCTACTGTCCACCAGTTGAGATTGAAGGAAAGCTAATGGTGGCTCCAAGTCTAGACATTCTATAAGAGGGTGCTAGGTTATAGGAAATGGCACTTATTGGTTTTTTTATGGAAGTTATGCTAACTGAGGAAGATAACCTAATCTTTACCTTCTCCTCCAAATCGGAAGCTCAAAAAGTAATTGAAGAAGGTCCTTTGCATATCTCAACTTCCGTTATTTCTTCAAAATTGGCAACTGGGTATGGAATCAGAGAAAATTAAATTGAAAAACATTCCTCTTTGGGTGAATATCCATAATATTCCCTTGGAATATTGGACAACTAAAGGCTTGAGTATGCTAGCTAGTTATTTGGGAAAACCAATTTGTATAGATGAAAACACTGTTTTGTGAAAACGGATTGGATTTGCACGATTATGTGTGAGTATGGATATTTTCAAAGAATTGAAAGACAACATTCCTATCCTAAGATTGGCTTACGGGCATTCTCTTAGAGAAGACAAGGTATTGATTACATACCAATAGAGGCCTTCCCTAAAAACACAAGGCAAAGAATGAAAACCAACGAGGAAATTTTTCACTAGAGGAGATTATTGGGAGGTGTTGGGTTTGGAAAAGTAAAATTTTGCAAATAAAAAAGATTTGGAGGAAGCTGAACATTTTTCAGATAATCTTGAAAGACAAGGTAGATTGATTCAGGCTGAAAGAGAACTAGCTACAAAAGATGAGAGTGCTCAAGTGGAAAACCTTCCAAATTCATATCAACAAGTGGAAATTCAACAGTAACTTTTGAGTGCCTCCAATAAACTGACAGGGAACCAGTGGGAAAGTGACAAGGAAATTAGTGGGACAATTCCTTGTCATAGAGACAAAGGAAATACATCTAAATGAACATTCCCAACAATTGGAAGAATAGCATAAAGAAGCTACTTAAGAGGAACATTTTGAATAAATAACCTCACAGAAAAGTAATAGGAGCAGTAGGAAAGGCTCCAAAGGAAAAAGTAATCTCATATGACCCTGATAGTTTGGAATGTAAGAGGAATAAACAACACTTTTAAGCTTAATGCGGTAACAGATTTGGTTCTAAAGGAAAAGCTTTTGTTATTTTGTATACTGGAAACCAAAATTAGGGAAGCTAATCTGAATAAATTAGGTTGTTTGGGAAGCAAATGGCAATGTCTCTCAAATCACCAATGTCATGCCTATGGAAGGATTATTATTGATTACGATGGAGACTTTTTAGAAGTGGAAGTACTAGAAACTAATCAGCAATTCATTCACACAAGGCTTAACTTCAAAATGGAAAACACTTATGTTTTTGCTACTTTTGTCTACGATTTCAATACAAGATTTCAGAGAACTAAATTATGGAACTCCCTTCGAAGACTCAAAGTTTCAGTTAGGAGTACATGGTTAGTTAGTGGGGATTTTAACGCAACTCTATATAGATCTAAGGTAGAGGGGAACTGCAACCTACTCAATTACACTTCGGATATGTTTGATTGTATGCAGGATGTGGAATTAACAAATTTAAAATCTGAAGGTCATAAATTCAATTGGTCCAACAAACAATGCTCAAACTGGTTCATTTGGAAAAAGTTATACAGAGCAATAATGAATGTGAACTGGTTAACTACCTTTTCAGAGAGTTCAACCAACTTCTTAGACCCAAGAATTTCTGATCATACCCCTATCAAGGTACATAATTTGTTTAAAATGATTAGAATCCATCACCTTTTCATATTCAACAATTTTCTGGTTAATGTGGAGGGTTTTCAAGAAGCAATTACTAAGGGATTGAAGCATGAGATCTATGGTACTAAGCAATTTATTTGTTTACAAAAGCTCAAGGCTATCAAACAGGAATTGAAGTTGTTAAATTTAAGGAGAGGTTAGAATTCCACAAAGGAGATTGAAGAAGCAAGAAGCAAGCTATCAATAATCCAGAAGTCCTTGGCAACTAACCCAACTGATTGCAATCTGGCTATAGCCAGAAAGGAAGCTCTTAAGTCCTACTTGCAAATGGTGGATAATCAATGTTCTCTATTGAAGTGGAGGGCCAGAATTAATTAGATTAAAGATGGGGACAAATGTACTAAAATTTTCTTCAACTCAGTGACAGCTAAGAGAAATGTCAGTAGATTAACTTCGATAAAATCCAAAGCTAGGGAAACTTTATTTGGACAGGTTAAAATTGCTAAGGAAGCTAGGATTTATTATCAAAATCTACTAGGCATAGAAGGTTGTTCTGCTAATAATGGAGTGAATCTTACGCAATATGTTACAGCCAAGATTCCTAAACAGGAAGCCTCCTTGCTAATTAGCCCTGTCACATATCAGGAAATAGTGAAGGTGATTTTTTAACATGAATGGATCTAAGGCACTATGTCCTGATGGATTAAATGGTTTTTTCTTCCAAAAATTTGGGGAAACATTGGGAGTCTTGTAAAGGAAGTTGTAAAGGAGTTTTTCCAAAATGGAGTCTTGCTTAAAAAGATCAATAAGACCTTTCTATGTTTGATCCCTAAGAGCTCTAACCCGGTCACTTGGAATGATTTCAGACCTATATCATGCATTAATTTCCTCTATAAGATCATCCCCAAGATATTGGCAAATAGGCCGAAGGATGTTCTTCAGTTACTCATTGGTGAGAATCAAGGAGCTTCTATGAGAAGTAGACATGTTGAGGATAATATTCTTCTATTGCAAGAGCTTTTGCAAGGATATACTCGAAATAGAAGCCCTCAAAACTATAATATTAAAGTGGACCTACAAAAAGCTTTTGATAGTGTTAATTGGAGTTTCTTGCTACAGACCATAGAGGTTATGAATTTTCCCCATAAGTTTATCAAATGGATTCAGGAATGCATTACAACAGCCTTATATAGAATACTGATTAATGGAAGCCCTACGTAGACCTTTAAAGGCAAAAAAGTTCTTAGGCAAAGAGACCCTCTTTCCCCTTATCTATTTCTTGTCTATATGGAGGTCCTCACCCTTATGCTGAAACACAACACCTCATCTGATTCCAACTTCAGATGTCATTCTAAATGTTAAAAGCTTTCCCTATCTAGCTTATGTTTTGCAGATGATCTTATTCTTCTATGTAAGGCAAATGCTCTTTCGGTTTCTCTACTGATGAGCACTCTCTATGGTTTTAAGGAGCTGTCTGGTTTGAGTATCAATTTCCACAAAAGCTTCTTCTTACTTTCTAAAAGTTCTGCTCACCTAACACTTTCCTTGTCACAAGTAACTGGAATGACAAAGCAAGATCCTCCTCTTCTATATTTGGGCATTCATATTTCTTCCAGGAGACTAAGATTTAGTGAATGTCTTCTTTTAATAGAAAAATTCAGAAAAGATTAGGGTCTTGGACTAATAGAACTTTGTCTTATGAAGGTACACTTCATCTTTTGAAGTTGGTAATAAAGTCTATGCAAGTTTACTGGTGCTCTTACATCTTCCTCTCCAAAGGACTTGTTAAAAACATGGAAAAAGTAATGAAGCAGTTTCTATGGGGTAAAGGAAAAGCTGAGAAAGGAATAGCTAAAGTGAATTGGAAGCATATTTGTCAACCGAAGGAGGCAGATGGGTTAGGATTGGAGTCAATCAACAAGAACAATCGATTTTTAATGACCAAGAGAATTTGGAGAAATCTTAGTGAAAAACATTCATTGTGGATCAAATGGATTCCTATCTACATACTAAAGGGGGGGAGTTATTGGGCTCTAAGCTTTAAAGACAGTTACTCTTGGTTCTTTAACCAAATTCCCAAGTTGAGAGATGTTCGACAAGATGTTACATGTCAAATTGGGGCAGGAGATAGAATATCTCTCTGGTATGATAACTGGACCAGTTAAGGGGCTTTAATTCATAATTAGTTGGCTAGATCGTTACTGGGAAGGTTCTCTAAGAAGGCTAAGCTTCAAGAGATAATTAGAAATGATAGTTGGTTGCTTTCCTGAGAAGAACTAAGATTTTTGCCTATTCCACAATACAAAAGTCTTGGGGAGAATGATATATATTTATGAGATGGAGTTTCTATATCATAAATCACTAACAAGCAAGCTAAAAGGCTGATGGAGGGGGCAGCAGCAAGAATAGGGTGGTGCTCTTTGATTTGGAGCAAGGCTCTCAAACCAAATGCCAGTTTTCTCCTCTAGTTAGCTATGTTGAATAGACTCAGTATTATGGATGGACTGAAATTCCTATCCTCTCCTAAGCAATGTATTATGTGCAATCTAGTGGAGTAGACCAGAGATCATTTATTATTTGAATGTGGTTTTGCTAAAGAAGTGTATATTAGAATCTTTAGTCTATGTGGCCTTGGAACTAGTCAATGCAACCTCACAGATATCTTATTAGAGATATCCCAACTGCATATCTCTATATATGATAAGGAAAAACTAATGGTAGCAGTTGTAACTTGTCTCCAGGCTATTTGGAAAGAGAGAAACAATAGAAGGTTTAAAGGACGCTTTAACAACCTAATCCTCTTATAGAACTCTCTACGGCAAATATTAGGAAACAACTGATTATAAATCAGTTGGGACAGCATAGTAGCAGATGATTGGTTCTTGCTTGGAGAATGTAAACGATCTAGAAGGGGGGGTTGAATAGATCTTTAATTCTTTTCGAATAAACTCTACAATCAAATCAGATGTTAAATCACACAAAACCAATTCAATCAAAAACAAAAGTAAAGTGTATAGAGAAGAAGGGCAAACACTGTTTTTATAGAGGTTCGATGCTAAGACCTACGTCCTCTACCTAAGCTCCCACT
>JAOQMQ010000007.1:19540199-19553899 GCA_027563845.1 Erythroxylum subrotundum
AATTACACACACAAGTCTTAACCTCTAGAAGTATTTGCACCATGGCTGGGATATGTTTGTCATGACCCTTACCTTTGCAAAAGAGTGTCAGGTTGTCTTAACTTCTGAACTTTTACATTTTTGTCCTCTGCTTTTCCTACTTGTCGCAAGATGGACTGCAGATGATGTTCATAAGGGTTTACCTGCAATAGCTATAAAGATGTCATCATTCCAACAGAGACTTAATCTGGCTTCAAAAAAATTTTATTTTAACAACTAAAACAAATATTAAAAATAAATGTTAATATTAATTTATTTAGTTTAATAAAATATAACAATTTTACAATAAAATATTATAATTTTCTTAAGTTATATCTTTATAAGTTATTTTACACATAGCTAATAATAAAATAATAAATAGTTAATGTTATCAAATATTTTTAATAAATGATTAATATTATCTACGAATTAAATTAGTTGATATAATTTTTCTTATATCAATTTTTTTTATAAGAAGGAATAAAAAGATTACACGACAAGTTGCAGAAAGCAGAGTCCCGATATATCCTCTAAAAAGAGTACATGACACTCAATGGGTGGAGTATCAAAATAAATAACGCCTACATCAAAATGCTCTGTATAGTTCGCGAGTTAGTCGGCATATCGGTTACTCTCACAATATATATGCCGATATTTTACCGTTCAATTGTGAGTGAACAGTTCATTAATACCGTAAACTTATGTTACTGTCCGATTGTGAGTGAACAGTTAATACCCTAAACTGCTAATAATTCATTATTAAATAACTGCTAATAAAATTAGCTAATAACTAAACTTAACTAAACTGAACGGCGTATTCTGCCGACGGATCGCCTGCTAACAGGCCAAAATATATATACATATGGACATGATGATGGCTTGTCCGTTTGAATAAATCAAATGAAATGGTACTTGTCCTTGGTATCAACTCACTTTGAAGTGAAAGGACGTCTTGTCGTTACGTGTTAGACTGAGCTGCAAGTTCCTTTTAACTTCTCATACCTAACTAACTGATAAATGCGAAAGTCACGCCTTAATTTCCCACCCCGTGTCGTTTTGTCTTGTTCCAAAAGCACGCACATACTCGGTTCATCCGGACACTCATGTACACCTAAGTCAAGAGTTTACTAATTCTTAATACACCTAAGTCAAGAGTTTACTAATTCTTAATTTTAGCAGTCAAGTTGCGTATTAATTAACTTTTTCAAATTTTATGTCTTAAAAGAATTTTTGCTAAATATGAGTATGGTCTATACTAATTGGGACCTATTTTTTACTGAAATTTTGACTCATTAATCTAGATCATTTATTAAGTCACTTAATTATTTTTATCTGGATCAAATTACGTAACTTAACCGATAATTTATTTAAAAACTAAAAATGCAAATAATAATTGTCCAATTTTATGGAAAAGGACAAAATTATTCAAAAGCTAGAAGTTGTTGTTGTTGTTGTTTTAATTTTAGAAAAATCAGTTTAATTCAATTGAATTATCTGAATTAATTTAACCAAAAATAATTGGCGCTTAATAAAAATTTTGGTAAGTCATGGTCATGGCATGACCCATACTCGTCTCCGATTGGCAATTTCATTACCTTATCTACAAGTCAAGAGTCAACTGTTTCTTAATTTTGGGCAGTGAAGTTGCGTATTAATAAACTTTTTCAAATTTTTCGTCTTAAAAGAATTTTTGCTAAATATGGGTATAGTTTATATTAATTGGGACCTATTTTTATTCAGATTTTGACCCATTAATTTAGATCATTTATTAGATCACTTTCTTATCTTTATCTGGACCAAATTACGTAACTTAATCGATAATTTATTTAAAAACTAAAAATACAAGTAATAGTTGTCCAATTTTATGGAAAATGACAAAATTATTCGAAAGCTAGAAGTTGTTGTTGTTGTTGTTTTAATTTTAGAAAAATCAGTTTAATTCAATTGAATTATCTGAATTAATTTAACCAAAAATAATTGGTGTTTAATACAAATTTGGTAAGTCATGGTCATGGCATGACCCATACTCGTCTCGGATTGGCAATTTCATTACCTTATCTACAAGTCACGACGTTATTGCTCCATAAATGTCCTAACCATATACTGACATTTGTTTTAGAATAAAGCAGATAATAGACATGTCAGGTGATTGACTTAAACCTCAAATCTTCATAATTTAATAAAAATTTAAAATATTTTTTTAAAATTTTGTGTATTATCTTTATAATTAATTATAAAAAATCTCAAATTTTATTTAGATTTTGTAATATTAAATTAAACTTTAAAAAACGGCGTTAAAATATTTTCACTTTTAATTTTTAACAAAAACAGTTCGTGTTAAATTTTTCGTTGTTGTGGATGATACGAAGAGTCATGTTATAATATAATTTTGTTACGCGACTGTTACATATTATATTATTTTACGTTTAAATTTTATTATTTAATAAATTAAGAATATCAAATATCATAAAATAATTATGAAATAAAATATATTAGTGTATAATTATTTGGTAAATTTAAAAAAATCTCAAACTTATTTAAATTTTGCAATAATAGCCCGATATTTAAAAAGTAACACTAAAACACATGAATTTTCAATTAGTTGCAATATTCTAAAATATTTTTGGATTTTCTATCAATATCCTAAATTATTTTTCCATTTTTTGAGAAATATTCTAAGTGATTTTTGGGCAGCAATTTTTGGGTCTCAACGATGAAAATCAGTAAAGAAAAAGTCCTTTGTAAAATAATAAATAATAATTCGTTAAAAATATTTTACATGTCGTGCCAAATCAATGTTTGGTTATTTTCACGATAAAATAAAAATTTAGGTATTTTAGTGTCATTTTTAAACTTTGGTCAGTATTACAAATTTAAGATAAGTTTAAGATTTTTTTTAATTTATCCTAATTGTGTTTATATTTTTTATATTTCTAATTTATTAAATAATAAATTTTATACATGTTACAAATATTAATGAAAAATTTAATATCAAATTATTTTTGCTAAAAATTGAAAATTATAACACTTTAATACTACTTTTATCTTTTTGCCTAAAACATGCTTTAAGTGACATAGTTATGAGATGGAAGTTCACACATGTGGATAATTGAAAACAGTCTCTTTATTAGTTGAAAATAAGGTTGTATACTATAAAACCTTCTCAGACTCAACATCTCAGCTAAATTTATACTGAATATTGTTATTGTAGTAGTAGTAACGAGATGGAAGCAAATTATGAAATACAAAATATGATAATTAAAAAAAAGCGTCACTTTGCTAGCACTAATAATTAATGAGATGGGAGCAAATTATGAAATATAGAATCTGATAATTAAAAAAGACATCAATTTTTTAGTACTGTTTTAAAAATTGAATTGACCGATCTGTTTGACCAAAAATAGTATGAACCGGCTAGTTATCTGGTTCGGTTTAGTTTAATATCCTGTTTATATAAAAATCAGTCGGTTTATTAGTAAGTAGCTCGGTTTTCCAATGAACCCTCTGGAGGAAACGATGAGAACTGAGAATCGATTCTTCAACCATTTCTCTTCTCAGTTCTCATCGTTTCCTTCCCTGAAACCGCTAGTGCCTCCATAACCCACAAACTAACTTTACTACCATCACTCGACAGAAGCAAAGCCATGGGATCGTCAGTGTCGTAGAGGAAAAGCATGCTTGAGGCAGCCGGCGAAGAAAGTGGCAGCAGGCGAGAGAGTGTTCATGAAATAGTGATGCTTTTCTTCTTCCTTCCGGTCTCTTTATTGGTGAGTGATCGATGAAAGAGAGAGTATATTTCTCGCGGGCTAAGAAAACCGAGGAACAGAAAGGAAGGAATAAAATGGTTCTGAAAAGAACGTCTTGTCTTTTACTTCAGTTTTACTATTATCTATTAAGTGGGATTAATTCCTTTGTTTCTGTCCGTTTGTCACCGTGTACTCGAGACCATTCATTCATCTATTAACATTTGATGAATGGATGGATGATCTCAGGTGCAGAGTGGCACACGAAAGTATAATAAGTCACATTTGATGATATGGATGAATGGATGGATGACAACCACCCTTTGCGCCTATTAAGTATGATTTACTCACTCACTTGGATTATTAAGTAACTCACACATTTTCCTTTTTCTTTTTCATGTTACTTTTATATTTCTTAACTTATGTCTTCAAATTTAAGAGTATAATATGTCACATTTTTATTTGATTTTATCTATTTAAATTTATTTTGATGACCTTAATTACTAAAAATGTTATCCTATTAAAAATTTTAGAAATGTTTTTTATTAACTATGTTTCAACTTATTTTAATATTAAATATCATATAATTGATTGTATAATTAGAAAAAAATTTATTAACTATGTTTGAACTTATTTTAATATTAATTGTCTGGATGGGGTGCTTCAACAAATCTCCCAAACTGAGTAGTTCATTCTAAGAAGGGATTTTAATGGGCATATAGGAGCAGATTTAGACGGATATATAGGAACTCATGGACTTCGGATACGACACTAGAAATGATAGTGGAGTTGATTTATTGGATATGGCCATAGCATATGAGTTAGTAACAGTAAATTCCTTTTTTAAGAAAAACGAAGCGCACTTGGTGACGTTTCAGAGTAGCAAAACTAAGACGCAAATTGATTACCTCCTTGTCAAGACAAGAGCCAGATCATGGTGCAAGGATTGCAAAATACTGCCGGCAGCATGCCTATCAACCCAACATAAATTGTTAGTTTTGGATCTAGAGATTAAGGGATGGAGAGCACAACAATTTACCAAGAGATTCCACAAAATCAGATGGTGGAGACTAAAAGAGGACATGGTGGAACATTTTAGGACTCAGGTTAGGTATAATATAACATGGGCTGTGAGTGGGGATGCGAATCGGATGTGGCAGGGAGTAGCCCCCGTAATGAGAGAGACCACCACAAAACTCCTAGGAGTTTCTAAAAGACAGAGAGGCGGATGGAATCCTGGCGGTGGTCAGACGAGGTCCAGGGGACGGTAAAGGCGAAAAAGAGAGCTTTTAAAGATCTGTTGACAAGTGCAACAGAGGAGGAGCGGGTAACTAATAGAGTAAGGTATAGACTGACAAAACAGAAAGCAAAGAAGACTATCTCAGTGGCTAAAGGAGAAGCTTACGAGAATATGTACAGGGATTTAGATACGATCAAAGGAGCACAAAGAATTTTCAAGGTAGCAAGAGATAGGGCACGTGAGACGGAGGATTTCAACCAAGTTTGCTGTATACGTGACGAAGTAGGACAGATACTCACAGAGGCTCAGGCCATCAAACGGAGGTGGCAGAGATACTTTTATGGCCTTTATAATGAAGACATATTAGTCAACATAGAGTTAAGGGAACCCCCCGTGTTGAGACAATTTCTAAACGGGTACTCATGGGGAGGATCACAAAGGGAGAAATTACAAAGGTTTTGAGGGGGATGGGGAGCAGATGGGTCGTAGGGCCGGATGAGATCCCTATAGAGGTATGGAAGCGAATAAGAGTTGTCGGTATTGATTGGTTAATTCAATTATTTAATGTGATCTTCGAGTTAGCCAAGATGCCGAATGAATGAAGATTGAGTAGGTTAATCCCCTTATACAAGGCCAAAGGAGACATCCAACAATGTCACAACTATCGAGGCATCAAATTATTAAGTCATACCATGAAACTGTGGAAGAAGGTAATTAAAAAGAGAATCCGGAAAACTGCTTCTATATTGGACAACCAATTCGGATTTATGCCTGGTAGGTCCACGACAGAAGCAATACATCTACTTCGGAGACTGATGGAATGATACAGAGAATGAAGACGAGATTTGCATATAGTTTTTGTAGATTTGGAGAAGGTGTATGACAGGATTCCGAGAGAACTCATATGGCAGTGTTTGGAGGCAAAGGGCATTCCTAGGACTTATATTAGAGTGATTAGGAATATGTACGAAGGAACATTGACTAGCGTAAGGACGATAGGAGACGACACGGAAGAGTTCTCTATTGGTGTTAGACTACACCAAGGCTCGACTTTAAGCCCTTTTTCGTTCACTTTAGTGTTAGATGAACTTACCAAACACATCCAAGGAGAGGTACTTTGGTGTATGCTATTTGCTAACGATATTGTCCTGGTGGATGAGACCAAGGAGGGGGTCAATGCCAAGTTAGAACGTTGGAGAGAAGCGTTAGAATCGAAAGGTTTTGGAATGAGCAGGTCCAAAACGGAGTATTTAAAATGCAACTTTTTGAGTGGCCAGAAGGTACACGAGGCGGCGGAAGCAATTGGTACTGACATCATACCACAAAAATCGAGTTTTAAATACCCTGGATCCATCATTTTAGAGTGATAGTAGTATCGATAATGATATAGTACATCTTATTATATCTGGGTGGGTCAAATGACGGAGTGCAACAGGTGTTTTATTTGATAAAAAGGTCCCTTTAAAACTCAAAGGGAAGTTCTATAGAATAGAGATTTGACCAACCATGTTATATGGTGTAGAGTGCTGGCCTATTAAGCATAGACATATGCGACAGTTGTTGGTAGCAGAAATGCGTATGCTTAGGTGGATGTGTGACATTACCAAAATAGATAGGGTACGGAATAGGGCAGTAAGAGACAAAATACAGGTGGCTAGTATTGCTGACAAGTTGAGAGAGAAAAGACTTAGGAGGTTTGGGTATGTGTACAGGATGCCCTCGAATGCTCCGGTACGACGATATGAGCAAATAAACCTTAGTGGCTACAAGAGGAGAAAAGGGAGGCCTTACAAGACCTAAAGGGAAGTGATAAAGAAAGATATGTCAGAGCTGACCCTCAATAAGGCAGTGGTTAGAATTAGGGAAGTCTGACGTGATAAGATAAGGGTAAACGACATAATTTAGAGCCCTCGCGTCTCACCCTTACCGCTTAGGAAGTCCAACCTTTGTTTTCAGGTGTAAGAAGAAAGATTCTCGCGATGGACGTATCAAACTGCAGGATTGTCGTATCCTCAAGGTCGCTAAGTGAAAATTCCTAGCGCAACTAGCAATGAGAAAATCCAATCTTTGTAGGGTGTAAGGTACTAGCAGATTAGGCTCATCATCAGGTATATATATATATATATATATATATATTAACCTGCATCACTATTATCCTGTCACATATATATGTAAATTTACCGAAAACAACCTTTCTATCATGTGAAAGTAAGGTTGCATACTATCAGACCTTTTCAGACCCTGCTTCACTGTGAAACTTCGAGATATGATGACAATGATATAATTGATTGTATAATTACCTAACTTTATTTTTATCATAATTTGTATTAAACAATTCACTAGAAGTTCTTATTCTTCGGGTTCATGAAAATCCAAGATAGAGAAGATAAAATTAATATTTTAAAAATCAAATCCTTCGACGTCAGTTTAGTAAATATTAGTGTTTTTTTAATAAAATATTTATTTTATCTATTTTTATAATTTTAACTTTTTATTTATTATATACTAATTTTATAATATAATATCGATTAATCCTTAAAATCTTAAATTTTTTATTTATTCGGTCTATTTTTTAAAACTCTAATAATTAAAAAACGCTTAATAAAATACAAAACCACCACCGTCTTCGACACCGCCGACCCACAACTCCACCGGCGAACATTCCCTGTCGTGCCTCAGCTTCCAGTCAAGCGCCTGACACGCCCGGGAACAATAGTTAACAGTCCCACACGCGGAGCATCGCCGGAACTCATGGGGTCGCGTCTCCGGCCGCCCGCATCCGCCGTGGGAGCACAACCTCAAACCCCGGTCCAAAACCTCTCGACCCGACTCGAACCACTCCCTCATAAACTGGTTCACCGGGTGGACCTCTCTCGACGGGACACTGTACCCGAAATCGCTTAGTAACGGACTCCCAGCGCTGTTGATGGAGCCGGAGTAATGGAGCCGGAGAGGTTGTAACGTCACAACGGAGCGTGGCAACCATGCAAGCTCACGCGCGTTGGCTCGAGTAAGCAATCGCGTCCCCTCGGCGACTCTTTGAGGGACTCCATAACCATCTTGTAAACAATGACCCAACTCTCGAAGCGCATCGACGTGGTCGAGAGACGCTGCGCGTGCGCACAACGCGACTGCGGCTCGGAGATTCTTGTCAGTCTTAGCGCCCCCGCTGCCGTTGAACTGAATAACGGCGAGTGAATACAGTGCCGGTGCGTGGGATTTGATGGCTGCCCTCGCCATGAGAGACTGGCCACTTCCTCTGTTCCGAAGGCAATAAAATCGGATCTGTAAAAAAGGGAAAAGCTTCAAAGACGAATAGTCTTTCGTGATTTTCCGAGGAAATAAAGGGGAAATCGGACTGACCATGCCAAGAGTATAGCATGCGTCGTCGTTGCCGGCGGTTGCACACTGTATCAAAAACCGGTGAGCTGAATCCGACCAGTTCTTCCCCTTGATAGCGAATGTTTTCGGAGCAGCTTTCGATAAAACCAGAGGATGCATACTTAATCGATTCAATCTTCTGCATCTGTTTCCCAACAAACGAAATAAACCAACACTCCAAAACCATAACGAGCATCAAAACATAAAGAATACACATATACTTAAGAACATACGTTAAGAGAGCGTTTATGAAATCAGAGGGGCATGAAGCAGAGGAACTGAGCTTGCAGAGAACGCAGAGGACAAGGTCGTCCGGCAACCCATGGAAAGGATCAGAGTCGAAATCCACACGCGTTTCTTCCTCACAAATTCTCTGCCTTTTTCGATGACCCATTAACGTTCTTCAGCGGTAAATCGACTTAGAATCCAAGATACAGTTTTAGTTGTAACGATCAGTGAGCATGCATGTACATGTCCTCTGAAAAGAAACAGAGTGCTCTGTTCTTCCTATGCCTCGCCTGTGTTGCATTGCATTGTTAAAGAAAGAGCTCAATGGAATGGATTCCCATTTACTTCATTTCTGTCTTTATCTTTTTAAGATTATTAATTAAGTTCTTATATTATTAATCTTATAATAATAATTAATTGTACCGTTACGATATGAGCATCGAATCGAACAAGGCGAATTGGTGGTCAAAGTGGGGCCATTGGGACATGCATCTTTGCGTGGGGCTTGGGCTCTAAAGACAAATCAAAATGCCCAAGTACGCGTCAATTGTCAATTATTGAATTTGTATTCAAATATTCTAAATTTGTAGCATCATTCAATTCACATAAAAAATCAAAGTCTTATTTGTGTGGATTCAAAATCAATAATTTGTGATTTATCATATGAATTTTTAAGTACATACATTAAAATAATAATTAAAAGTGGAAAAAATGTTCAAATTTAGTTTGATAAGTACAATTAAACTTAAATATTTTAAAATAACAAAATTGGTAATTCTAATCTTTAGAATCCAACCTGATATACCCAAAACACAAGCTTGTGATAAATAAAAAAACAAGATTTACCCAATAAATTGGTAGAATATATAATTGCAGTCAAAATGTGATAAAAGAAAAACATACAAATGCCCAATGATCCAATAAGGCTTTGACCCGAAATCGACGGCCTGATTTGAATTGATCGAATTTCAGATTGAGTTGGTGTTTCTTTTTTAAAGTAAAAATGATATTGTTTTTATTTTTTTAAAATTTTAAAATAAATTTAACCGAATTTAGTTTGAATTTGATTGAGCTTAACAATAGGTCGGTCCATTACATCCAATGAACTTAAATTGAAATTGAAATTTCCACCGTATAAGTTGTACTTGAATTAATAGTGAATATTAGGTTTGATTTTCTTATGGGATAAGATTAAATTAATAAAAATAATGGTTAAGAAAAAGCTAAAACAAGGTAGATGGTTAATATCAAATAAGGATTTCTTGAAGTACTTCATGAATTATTAATGGTAAATACTAAAAAAAAAGGATTATTTGAGAAAATAAGTGTACTCAAAACATCTTCCTAATTTGGATTGAAAAAAGGGTTATATGAGAAATGATTTTCCTAAACACTTAAGTATTGGATAATGGTTTGGGATTGTTAGGTCGTGGATAAGGTTCAAAGATATGGAGTTGGTGGCACACAAGTCCTTCTAAATTACCACCAAAAGGGGATAACTCTTTTTGACTATTAGGTAGAACAAGACTCCTGCTTTCCTCCCACCTTACACTACAAGTAATACTAAGATATATGCAAGATCCTTCCCCTTCCACTTTTGCAATCTTGGCATGTACAATACATTCAAGTTCTATTACAATTTCCTCAATAGTAATCCACAGAAGTTCTTTAAATTGGAGGCCCGGCATCACATCAGAGCTTTTTCTTTTAGCATTGATGGCCACTAAAACTCACCAACTGCTGACCACATAATTAATTCCTTTATTCATCGTAGAAACTGCTCAGTCTGCAAGAAAGCTTACAAAGACAAATGCAAGATACCACTCGAGCTCAGCCTTCTATGGCTCTTGAAACTCGATCAAGATTTGGGTCATCTGAGGCTGATGTTTCCTGACCTGAAATTGCAAGTGAAGATACAAAAGTATATATGATTTTATGGAAATTCATAACAGCTCAACCAATGATGTTTTCCTAGCTTGCAGAGCTTACTTTGACACCAGCCATTGAAAGAAGCTTGTGTGAAGCAGCATAAACATCTGAATTGTTGAAGCTCTTCTCCACAAAATATATGACTTCAGTAACGCCTGACTACAATAACAAAGCCAATAAAAGGTAGCATTTAGTAATTCTGGTGTACTTAATAGGAAACTAGAATTGAATGGATACTCCTTTATCACTCACTATGAGTTGGGAACAGATTTGCTGTTCCCGAAATGTTGTGCCCTGTGCCTGAATAAATCCCAGCCATCTATTACAATAAGTTGGATGGCTAAGATCTTAAATGCACAACAGGCACAGCAATTTGGGAGCTGCAGATCTGCTCCCCTATGAGTTGTAAAGAAAATGATTAAAAGCCATCACACGTAAAACCATACTATGTAGAGGAAATTGCCATCACCATATGGTCATAAAATCCGTGTCAGATTTTATATTCTTTTATATTGCTCCGACACCGTTTATGGAATCGTTTAGAAGCTAATACCCACTTTCGTGGAAAAGAGAGAAATGGAAACCAGATAATTGTCCATCTTCCATGACCAAAAAGCATACATCAGATTGGTGAAAAAGCTTTTCCACTCAGAACAAGCTCATGTTTTCAATTTCGTATCAAAAGATGGCATAAGTTTTGCTCATCATCAAACCTGAATAATTATCTTCGCACACTCATTGCAGGGGAACATTGTCACGTAAAGCCTCTGCAAAAAATAAACGATGCAAACATAATCTCTCAATCTTAACATATCAAGTTGACCACTTTTACCATTTTGTAAGTATTCTATACAATCGAACCTTACTTGTGGATTGACGTTTCAGGACCATCAATTATTTTTACTGCCAGTGAACTTTTATAAATGGAAGAAGCATGTAAACAAGAGAAAGGAAACACAACTACAAATTGGAGTATTGGACAGTAAATGAAGATTAACTACCTGCCCGTCAGCAGAGGCATGATTAGTATTGAGGATAGCATTGATTTCAGCATGACAGACATAACTGCAGCAATCAATCAGAGATATAAGCAATTTCCAGAAATTGCAGTGCAATTTAGAATAGGACCAGTTGCAAAACAGAGTAAGGGCAATGAAAACACAATACTTACGGGTACTTGGTCTCCAGAGGATTCCCAGTTTTAGATTTCTGAAACAAAGCATGAAATTTACTAAAGTGATCCTTCGGAAGGTGCAAACCTAATGACACAAATAGAACACAAACCTTTGCCCATGGAAGCTGGTCATCTGAACAGCCTCTCGGAAACCCATTATAGCCTATACCTATCAAATAAATAAGAATGAAATCCATAAACTTGATAACAACCGTGACCTTATCGCTCTTACAAAGGGAGAACCCGTAGTAGTTATTTTTCCGGTGTGTACTAAGTAAATTATTGATTGCATATAATAACTCACAAATTATATGTTTCGAATAAGTCACTTGATGAGTCAAAAACTCATAATTAAGTGCATAGCTCGATTTAATTGACATTTACAGGTTCAATTAAGTTTGAGGCTCGATCTAATTAGTATTTACAGGTTCACCGTGTCTCTACTTCTAGTCCACCATTTTGTAAGTCATCAAAGTGAGAAGCAACCCTAACAACTGTGACTCAAACTTGAGACCTTTGGGTTGGTAGACACGTAGAAGACAAGCACAACCAGTTGGACCAGGCAACAACCATGAACTTAGCTATTCCAGAATCCACATAACTACAATCCAAGTATAAACAGGAGCTAGCACAGATGAACATAACCCTAACATTCCTCAGCTTCCTAGTACCATTCGCATCTTAGTATCTTCAAATTCACCGAGAAAAAGAACAAGGAAAACCAAAATCCAAATCTAGTCCCCAAAGCCACACTTACCAAGAATCACACCATTTTGACTAACCAAGCACGCCCCAACCTGCGAAATGGAAACTCTAATATTAAACGAGAGAGCATTGCAAAGCATTACATTTCCAAAACAAGCAAAGCACAAACGAATAATAGAATAAGAATCAATTCAAGACCTGCCTGTTTGGATCTTTGGACCTTTCCGCTGATAAAAACGCAATCGCCATAAAGTAATCATCCCAAGACAAATAACTGCCCGGAAGAAAATCTTCAAAATTTATGAAAAAAAAATAAAAGATAAAAAGAAGCAATCAGAAGTCAGTACTTGAGTAACTAACAAACCCTTTGCGTTTGGAGGGATCAAACGGGCACTGAGAAGATAATTTCTTCGAAGTACCGCGTTGGACTATTGTGGAAGAGTCTCGTTTGGAGTCTGAGAAGAAGAATAAGCGAAACGCAAGTGCCGAGGTGAAAGCTCCGAAGACCGTAGCTGTGGAGACGAGCACGAGATCTCGGAAATTCATCGGAACTCACGCAGACAGACTGACAGAGTACGTACACAATCTTTTGCGCCAAAAAAGTCAGAGCCGATGAAAAGGCGCGAAAGTTGAAAAAGGGTTCACGCGCGTGGGCCCACTGGTGGGCCAAAGTTGAGTCAGACTGTCATTAATGGGCCACAAATTAGGGCCCAATAATTTCAATGATTTGTAAAATAAAATATAAAATAATATATTAAAAATAGAAAATTATGTGCTAAACTAATATCTAATTTTTTAAAAAACTCTTTTGATATTCTTAACTAATTTTTTAAATTTAGAAAAAAGGTATGTAATTTTTTTTGTAGATCATTCGGAAACAACTTTTTTATTAATTAAAGGTAAGGCTGCATATTTTGAAACTCTCCAAACTCTACGTTCAGTGGAATTTTTTATTGGATCGTTATTGTTATTGTTATTAAAAAGAATGTTATTTAAAGTAAGAGAGGATTTTGAAACGTACCAAATAAATTGAATCAGAATTTTTTTTTTCTCAAGAGTCTTCGAAGTTATTATTTTATTAACATAAGTAACTATAAATTATATATATTTAAAAATTATTTAATATGCACTTGAAAGTAATGTTATGAATACCGTACCGGACTCGGTACCGGATTGGGTTTTGGAAAGGAACTGTATCGGTACTGGTCGGTATCGGGTACCGTTTCGAGAAATTTTTTAAATTTATGAAATAGTCCCTAAAATTTTTAAAAATTGCAAAATA
>JAOQMQ010000007.1:19582872-19597134 GCA_027563845.1 Erythroxylum subrotundum
GGTAAGCCTGTTGGCTTGGGTTAGTTTTCTTTGCCTTCCCTGCCTTTGTCTGTTTTTGCGCTAATGTTGATTTTATTAAAAAAAAAAGATCAGTAAAGTAAATCAAACTGAAAAGTTTAAAATCGAACTAAAAAATTGGTCGGTTCAAAATTTTTGCTGTTAAATCAACAAAATCAATTTGATTTTTTAGTCGTTGGAGCAAAATAGATGTAGCTAAACTAGATTTAAATTCAAGACAATAGATTTAGATGGATTAAATATTGAATTAGGTTCAAGATTAATGGGAGGTATCTCCGCCCTATTTAGATTTGACAAAATAATTTCAATTTAATCAGTTAAATTTAAATAAAATCATTTGAATCGAATTACTTAAGCCACTTTTTAAGCAATTAGATTTGGTCGAGTGAGAGGCATCGAGCTAATTCAACTAATTAACATCCCTAATTGAAAGTTTTTAATAATATTTTAAAGTTCTATATTATCATTAACACAAGTGATTTGTAATATTATATATGAATAGTTATTAATATAAACAAATTTAAAAAGGTCAAAATAATAAAATAATTATTCCTCTTAAAAGTATGGCTTATAATATTATCACATATAGGCAGTTAATAACATATTGAAAAAGGGTTAATAAAGATTCAATGAGATTAATAAAATAAATATTAAAATTTCATCTTAAAGGAGTATATGTGATAGTTTGTATTGATAATTAGTTTTTTTAAAGTTAAGTAGAAATTATATATATTTATATAAAGGAGGACAAATTTCATCACTAAAATTAAAATTTTTAGATTTTTTTAGTTTATTCTAAATTTAGATAGTACTTCCCATTTATTTTATCAATAAATTAATCCAAAATTTAATAAATTTATTATTTTTATAAATTCAATTTTATTTAATATAAATTAATATTAAAGAGCCAAATCCTAATTATTTATATAACTTTTTTTTGACAAAATTTCATTATTATTCAAGAGTTTTTTAAATTTATTCTTAAGAGAGTCCAGTTAATCACGGAGAAATCTCCAAAGTTTGCAAGTTTTTGGAATAAGTTCTTAAAGTTCATGTTGAAATAATAACAACTCAGTAAAAGTCTCGTTGATACGGGAAATTTTAGAAGGTCTTGTAATATATAGTCTTACCCTTAATTAATAAAAGACAGCAGAGATGAGAATTCCAAAACATGCACAAGTTACTTCATTTCACCATGTCATAAACCAAGTAATTCGCTACTTACCTGCTAAAGAAGAAGTTCTTTTTTATACACAAAACTTGTATTAACATATGTTTAGACATAAGATATGGTTTCTTGGAAAATGTTAAAAAGGGTGCAATCTCAAGGTGGATTTTCCAAGAAGCAAAGAAAGAAAAATCCAAAAATGTGTGATAGTGACAAGAAATATAAAGTAAGAGGGATTCCAAATTAATTAATGTTCTGATTGCATCAAAGTTATCATCCCCATTACCTTACCTGTCATATAAGATGAGAATGCAACTTCTCCAGCAAAACCTTATTATTATAAGCAAATAATCTCTTCCTTATACAATAAGGCAATGGGTGACCATTCAGAGAGAATTGAGCAGAATATTAAAGCTTTTGTGTGCTTTTCAAGTCCAGCACTTAAGCTTCTTGGAAGGTCACTCACTCCAACACTTGATGTGATCTTGATAATGTTACGATCTAATTATCCCACATCGGTAATAAAAGAGATTGATGTCAGATTTATAGGTATATGAGCTCTCTCACCTTTTAAGCTAGCTTTTGGGGTTGGTTCTCCTATAAACCTTGAAACAATTGATATAAGAGCTAATACCACTCATTTAAGTCCTCGTGCCACACCCATAGGTGATGACGCCGGCATTGCATTGTTCGTCCAGGGCTAGAAAAAGTCTAGCGCACAGTAACGCCTGTAATTACGTGGGTGGTAATGCCTGTATAACAGTATTCGCCCGGGCTAAAAAAAGTCTAGCACACAGCTACAAAGCGCGGTAGAATGTTACGGTCTAATTATAAAACCTGCATTAGATAAATATAAAATGTTGCCAAGTTCTTATACAAGATCCTAGATTTGAGTCACATATAAATTAATGTTAATATTTTAGAAATGAAATCTCCACTAGTTAAGAATAAGACTGTGTATTATTAGACTTTCTGAAATCCTGTATTTAGTCGAGATTTTTATTGTTGTTGTTATTGTATAAAATAATGTTATTTTAATATAATTAATTAAAATAATTTAATTTATTAATTTTGAATCGGATTAATTTTTTATTGCAGTCATGAGAAAACCTGTAATGAATTGTTGGATCTGAACACGTTCAGGTTTTTCTTATGACTTTTCCTTACGAAAGATCACTGTCAAGTCATCTATGAAAGGCATACTCTTCCTGAGTCCAACGCCGTACGCTTGATTCTTGACAAAACAGGAACTGGAAATTTTGCCTCTCACGCAACTTTTGCTCAAATGCCATCAATTTCAACCATAGTTTTCGAATGGGATGTTTACTTTTTAGCATAAACTGAAAAGCATTTAGGAATCTACAACTTTGTTGAAGAGAAGTTTTGAAATTCCTACATAGAATCTGTTCGTTGGTCGGGCATGGATGACTTTATGTGACAGGCAGTATCAACAGAACCAGTGGCTTGTACTAAGCAATAAGAACTTTCCAACATTGGATTCTGTGCCTTATTCTCCTGAGAAAGCTGGTGATTTACAGACATTTCACTAACACGTTGAGTTGTCATTCTTGGAGAGTTCTTGTTCCACAGTGCAGCAGCAGCAGTTTCTGCAATTTCTTCGGTTCTTGATTTATCAGCTTCCATTACAAAATAAAAGTTCTAAACTCATGAATATTAGTTTTCCTGCATAGTTTTAGCAAGCTTATGATTTCATCCTACTAACAAATTTTTGAGGAGTTCATACATAGCTTGCGAGAGTTTGGGAAGGGTCGATGACTTCAGCCTTCTCTTTTTATTTTTTTACAAAGTCGTTTCAGTGATTTAAACCTGGTCACAAAAGAGCAACTTTTACTAATTGTTCAAAGACTCTCCCTCTATTTTTTTAATTATAAACAATTATGTAGAAAACCTGACCGAGTTATAATTATCTTTAATAAGTAGAGTTCAAACTCTATTAAATAGTTTAATTAATTTTTAATTAAATTTTACTGATAAATTATATATCAATACACTCTTTTTTAATAATTAATTCTTATTCATTCGTCTCTTTTTCTCTTTGTATGAATAATTACTAAATAGATGTAAGGCTACATATTATCAAATCTTTCTAGACTCTGCGTCTCAATTGGGTGTTGATGACGATGAATAGTTAACAATAGAAAATGTTAAAAAAATATACTTAGAAAATTAATCATTTCTTGTATCTAAAAAATAATGAGAATTCTTAATTTTTTTCTATATCTCACTCGATTAAAAAATTCAAGGTTTGAATTAACGTAGTTTCATTGACACCTACTAAATTGAATTGGCACCTCCTGAAGATTTCATTCTAATTGAAAGTTGGTGAGATACTAAGAAAGCTACACCATTATAGAACTCCACCATGTTGCCAGAAGGTCCTTAGAGTCGTTTTCCAATGACTACACCATTATAGAACTCCACCTTGTTGCCAGAAGGTCCTAGGGTCGTTTTCCAATGAATACATTATTACCTGGATGCTGATTTTTCTTCCCAGATTTGATATTTCTTTATTCAGTTTGTTGTTACTTCCTGCTACCCTTTCAGGATTTATTACTTTTCAACTAATCCTGGAGTCATCAAAACTAGCATCTAACCAAAAGTATAAGCAAATTGGTCAAGTGACATGTTCTAAGCTAACTTGGCATGAACTAACCATGATTAATCACACCCTATTAGTACAGCAAACTCCTTCAAACCTTCCCAATTTCATACTTCTTTGTGAGTTCCTTTAGTTTCTTAGTACCCATACAACCAATCCCAGTCTCCATCTAGACTCATTCTACTCCTCTTGGCTTGGTCTTCTATTCACACTTGCTCCCATTTTTTCCTTCAGATTTTCCTTTCCAAGCATTCCCTTTTCAGTTTCTTTGTTACTTACTAGTCATTTCATATAAACTTCTTCAACCTTTGATCAGGTCTTCCTAAATCATTCTTATGAAGTTGGTTCTTTCCTAGAAGTTTCCAGCACAGGTTTGAATTAAAACTCTGTATGGAACTGAGGAAGTAGTGTACATACCATACCTCTATATTATCTCCCAGCCTTGTCCATATTCTGAGGTATCAGAGTAGTGCTCATCAGACAGTAAAGAATAGTGCTAAAATGGGGAGAAACACTGAAGAAAAGATTGTTTCACAGGTAAGCAGTATATATAAATAACATTTGATCTCATAGGATATCTAGATTCTGATGATGATCCTCGTAACAAATAGGGAAAGATGGAAGGTCAACGCAAGAAGTCCCTCTTTGCATCTATTTCCACGCCCCCTGCAGAAAGTTGCAGACCCAGCAGTATGGTTGTGAAGGTAAGTCGGATCTGTGAGCCAAATCTAATAGTAATTTTCTTTATATGGGCTTCTCAATTACGTGAAGCTAACTGGAATTTTGATTTTTGGGATGTTTATGGGTTTAAAACAGAAAGCACATACTGTAATCCCTGCACACATTGTAGCAGAAGCTATATCAACATTCAGGGGTCTTGATTTGAGGTGGTCAGGTCCTATAACACCAACAGAGATGACTTATGTTGAACAATATGTCTTGGCAAAATACCCCCAGTATGCTGGTCTTATTGGAGAAAAGATAGATCTATCTACACTTTGTATCAATGAAGATACGTCAGAAACTGCAGGCGACGAAAGGCGAAAATCGCCCAGGAATTGTTTAAGAGAAGCTACCACACCCACTTTTGGCAGCAATTTACCTGACTTGGGTAGAACTCAGTTAGAGCCATCAAGATTGCTTGACATTCTCACAGAGAAATCCTCATTTCCAGGCAGTTTCATCTCAATACCAGAAATCCAAGCTCGAAACAAAGTTTTGAAGCACTGTGGATTGCCTGATGATGAGTATCTTGTCCTCTTCACTCCAACCTACAAAGATGCAATGATGTTGGTGGGTGAAAGCTACCCTTTCTTCAGAGGAAACTTTTACATGAGTATCCTTGGGGAGGAACTGGATTACATTCGAGAATTTGCAAGTTACAAGGAATCAAAAGTGATATTGGCACCAGAGACATGGCTGGATTTGAGGATAAAGGGATCACAGCTTAGCCAGTACTTCAGGAGGAAATGTAAGCATAGTCCAAAGGGACTATTTTCCTATCCAGCTGATGTGAAAGGGACTCATTATTCCATGCATTGGGTGTCGGAAGCCCATCGGAATTCATGGCATGTTCTTCTAGATGCAACAGGGCTGGTTGTTGGAAAGGACAGGTTGAACCTAACACTTCATCGACCTGATTTTGTCCTGTGCAGTCCTGACAATACAGACGTTAATCCCTCAAAAATCACATGCCTTCTCGTTAGGAAGAAATCCTTCGACTCTGCAATAGCTGCTTCTTAGGTTAACAAGGGACAAGAAGTACAGAACATGTCAATATTTCCAATGTGTTCAGGACTTCCAAGTTGTTAAAACAACATCGGTACATGTCTCTGCACCTTGAAGTTTAAACACTAATTTGGGATTGCTCAACTTAACACTGACTTATCTTTCCATCGAATGCTTTGTACCATTCAAAGGGGGGTTATAATCTTTCTATCATTTTGATTCTCAGTTTAGTAACTTTCCTGCTATCTCTTCAAATTCTACACAAGTTCTCTCTGAACCATAGATAAGCAAATTATGTAGGAGTACCTTGAAAACTAGTCAGGACTAGGATTCCCTTTGCGATTGAGTACCTTACAGATAAGATTGTTCTTTAGGAGGAGTTTCTAGCAGAATGGCTATTCACAAAAATCTGGCATTCCAGAAAAAGAATCCAAGGAATATATCTAGTAGCTAGCTTCAGGTTCATTCATTCCAAAAAAAAAGGAGAGAGTTCAACAACCAGCTGAAGTTGACCTTAAATCTAAAACAAGCTCTTTTGGGTAAAACTGAGCACAGGAAGGACAATGAAGTAATGGAAAAAATCTAGCCTGAAAGTGAGGTTTTCTGCTCTCTTGCTTCTATCTGTTTCTTTGTTTCAGGGAACAATGAGAACATTTTTCAGTAAATTTCCTGTATGCTTTTGGGATCTAAAACTTCACTTCGAGATCTTCTGTGTAAGCTGTCAAAGCTATACCCAAACTTGGATGAACTGGAGTAACATTGGTTTCCATCTCTAGTCTCTTCCTCTAAGCAACGGTTACGTTAAGAACTCTGCAGAGTTAGTTTAACATCACGCTGTAAATTCCTTTTCCTCATGGGATGCAATGTTTCGATCATTTGTAAACAACAATCATAGAACACTTCACTCTATAAATGTGTAATCCGTAAAGTTATATTGAATGCAGAGGTGTCATGATACCAGATCATAGGTATCAAGTCAGAAACAAGCTAAGGAATCTTTGTAAAACAAATCTCAACTAAATGAAGAGTCTAACATGGCTTTATAATTCATTAGAATAGGGAGAAACAGCAATGAACACCGGACTGTATGAATTGGCATTACTTTAGATTACATGCCCACTACTGCATACTAATGACCCCATGCTTGATCATAGCCAGACCTTGCTAAGAAGTAGCAGGCATCCAATTCACAGTCACTCTCTTCCATATCCATTCCTTACTATAAACTAAATACGAGCAAGTTAGCATCTTCATAGCATTCTATCTTCTTCTAACTAGAAATGGATCACTGGGCGAGTGTGATTAAGCCATCATGTCATTAAAGACCCACCACGGTTTCATCAAGTAATTAATCCATGCAACTTAAGTTCTGAAAACAACAAAAATGAAACCCTCCATGGTTTCATGCAAAGGTCTAATATAAGATATGAATATTATATAAGTAAATCTTAACAAGATCAAAACCAACAAGGCATACTAACAGAGGAAACATATAGTTGTTCTGCAGTGAAAAACTTGGAACGGTAACTAATTAAACAAAAAGTATAAACAGCCAAAACCTAATACAAGACTTCCTATATTAAATACATAAAGGATATGCTGCTAACAAGGATTAGTACTTCATTCTACCATCACCTTCAACTATGATATCCTTAAAACCCCCACCACTTGGGATCATTGGCAAGACATGTTCTTGATGAGGAACAATTACTTCCAATAAGTAGGGTCCCGGAGTGTCCAACATTTTCTGAATAGATGCTTTAAGATCTTTCTTCTTTGTAACTCGGGCTGCGGGTATGTTACAAGCCTCTGCAAATTTCAACATGTTAGGAAAAATCTCAGACTCTCTTGATGGGTCTCCCAAGTATGTGTGAGCCCGATTAGCCTTATAGAACCGATCCTCCCACTGTACCACCATACCCAAATGTTGATTATTTAGCAGCAATATTTTAACAGGGAGATTCTCCACTCTGATTGTTGCCAACTCCTGGACATTCATAATGAAACTTCCATCACCGTCAATGTCCACAACAATTGCATCGGGATTTGCAACAGCAGCTCCAATAGCAGCAGGTAAGCCAAAACCCATGGCTCCAAGTCCCCCTGATGTCAACCACTGGCGTGGCCTCTTATACTTGTAAAATTGAGCAGCCCACATCTGATGCTGTCCAACCCCAGTACTTATGATTGCATTTCCATTCGTCAACTCATCAAGAACTTGAATGGCAGACTGGGGACAAATTTCTTCTCCAAAGCTCTTGAAACTCAACGGGAACTTTACCTTTTGCTCAGCCAATTCTTCTGTCCAAACACTAAAATCCAAGTTCTGCTTAGCTTCTCTACTCTCCAAAATTCTATTCATCCCTTGCAATGCCAACTTCAGATCCGCACAGAGTGACACATGAGGCTGCTTATTCTTCCCGATTTCAGCCGAGTCAATATCGATATGAACAATCTTAGCCCTACTAGCAAATGCTTCCAGCTTCCCAGTTACCCGGTCATCGAATCTAACACCAAAAGCAAGTAACAAATCACTCTTGTCCACAGCATAATTTGCATACACTGTACCATGCATTCCAAGCATTTGCAAAGACAATTCATCTCCAACTGGATATGCCCCAAGTCCCATCAAAGTACTCGCCACAGGAATCCCAGTCAACTCAACAAACCTCCTCAACTCTTCACTCGAGTTCAAACATCCACCTCCGACATACAACACCGGTTTCTTACTCTCAAAAATCAACCGAACAATCTGCTCCAAAAGAGTGGCATCCGGATCCTTTGGTAATCTAGAAGTATATCCCCCTAATCTAATCCTCGTATCCCATTCAGGAACAGACAATTGTTGCTGTATATCCTTAGGAATATCAATCAAAACCGGTCCAGGTCGTCCCGAGGAGGCCAAAAAGAACGCTTCACTAACAATCCTAGGAATATCATCAACATCAAGCACCAAAAAGTTATGCTTTGTTATGGAACGAGTTACCTCAACAATTGGGGTCTCCTGAAAAGCGTCGGTACCAATCATACGCCGTGGAACTTGTCCAGTGATAGCAACTATGGGCACGCTATCAAGGAGCGCATCAGCGAGTCCACTCACAAGATTCGTAGCTCCTGGACCGGAGGTTGCAATACAAACACCGACATTTCCAGTGGAACGAGCGTAGCCCTCGGCGGCAAAGACGCCACCTTGCTCGTGTCGAGGAAGAACGTTCCGAATAACATTAGAGCGAGTGAGTGCTTGGTGGATCTCCATAGAAGCGCCACCAGGATAAGCGAAAACATCTGTGACGCCTTGTCGCTCGAGGGCTTCCACGAGAATGTCGGCTCCTTTTCTGGGATCATCAGGACCGAACCTAGGAGCTGGAATTTGGGTGTCGGTGGTGGTGGTGGGAGCGGGGGAGCTCTTGCGAGGCAAAGAGTTGGAGATGTGAAGAGAACGGTAGGGAATTAATTTTTTATTAGTGACGCAGACGGGGGAGCGGGAAGTAAGGAGTGACCGTCTAGGGGAAGAGCGGATGGTGGTCTTAGCTGTGGTGATAGTGGCTGTGGAGGAGGCAGCCGCCATGAGACCGTAGCTAAGATTTGTGGTGGGAAGAGGAAGAGGAGTTAAAACTGTCATGTTCTGGAACACTTATAGCTGTCTCTTCCCAGCTTCCAAGAATACAAATCATTATTATTTTCCGAATTCAGTAAAAATCTAATGTTTACGTTTAATTTTTTATTTTTTTATTCAATTTATTTTAATAATTTTTTATTAATAACTTCTTATCAAATAAATTAAATTAATTAAATTTTAAATTATACGATAGATAATAATAGAGATGTCGAAAAAGACTCAGCCCATATAGCTTAACTCGATTTTGGCCCGAGTTCATCAGGCCACGGGCCAATAGCTCAACTATTACTTTCAAAATAACATCGTTTTGTTAAATATGACGTTTTTTAAGTTTTTTTGGAGTTTATTGACATTTTTAAATAAGAACAAATTTTAATAATGTTTAAATTTTTTAATATTACTCAATCTTTATACAATTTTATAACGATATAAATATAAGTTGAACATGACCTTAAATTTCTTATCTAATGGATTTAATTTTCGATATAATTTTTAAAATAATGATATTTTTTAAAAAATCATTACTAACTATTTATAATTTTAATTTTATAATATTTTTTCCTTTGATAATACTTTTGTTCCTAACCATAAATCTTAAACCCTAAAATAATAATATGTAGTTTCACATTAGGAAGAGTGTTGTAAAATCAAGTTAAAAATAATTGATCTTTTTTTTAAGAAATCAGAGATAAATTAATAATACATTAAAACACAAAAAATTAAGTGAATTTATTATTTGGTATCTTTTCAATAAATAAATAAGCTTTATTTTGTAATTTTTTATTATTAGTGTTTATTAATGATATCCTATTTTTTAAATGCGAATATAATTTTTTAAGTATATAATCCTTAAAAATTCTTAAAAATATGGAATCATATTTGTTACCCATTTAAGTAAAAAATCTTGCTAAGGAAAGTTATGTGATGCAGAGTCCTAGCCCAAGTGGATGGATATCCATTTAGTACAAGAGTCACTTTTCTCACTAAACTTGTGATTCCTGTTATTAGATGCCAAACGAACAAAATAAGAATCTTTCCCTTTTTTTCAGTAACGGAGAAATTGCTAAGATTCTTAAAATAATTAATAAATTATTTAATTATCTGTTTTA
The DNA here is from genome assembly GCA_027563845.1 of Erythroxylum subrotundum. Lineage (NCBI taxonomy): Eukaryota > Viridiplantae > Streptophyta > Magnoliopsida > Malpighiales > Erythroxylaceae > Erythroxylum > Erythroxylum subrotundum. The sequence continues at coordinate 19,593,135 of JAOQMQ010000007.1, forward strand.
AATATTTAATATTTAAATAAGAATAAATATTAGCTCAAAAAAATAAGAATAAATATTTAAAAATATGAACAAAAGTTCAACCCTTAAAATAAGTTAAACTTTTAAAAGATTCAACCGACATAAAATCTGTTAAAGACTAAATAAAATTAAAGAATTCGAAATAAGATTAAAGGGGATTGCCTTAATTTAAATACAAATTAAGTAATTTATTTTAGTTTATAAAAATTGATCACTTTATGAAAAATCGACCGATATTAATTTTTAATAATAAAAATTATTAAAGTAAATTTAATCACAAGATTAAAAAATGAATAAAAAATTGACCTGTTTAAAGTACTCATGGTTGATCGGTTGAAACTATTTCGATTTAGATAATATAGTTAATTATACTAGACTTTATATTTTAACTTTAATTTTAATTTTTAATTATTATATTTAATAACATTTAAATTCACTAAATATTATAATGTTTTAAAAACTGGATCGAAAGTTAAATCGGTAAAATAAAAAGTTTAGGGTTTATTAAAAATGGAATAAAATTAAAAAATTTAAAATATAATTTAAAGAGATTTCTTCGTTTATCTAATAATTTAAAGTTTATTTAAAAAAATTTTAAATCAAAATTAATAGATTAATTTTAATTTTCAATAATTTATTGATTTAAAAAATTAATAGATTAATTTATCAATTAATTAATTTTTAATAATAAAAAATATTCATATCAGTGAACTCGTTTTTGAGGAAATAATATTTTAAATATATTAGCCTTAAAAATAAGATGTTACGTTTATCTTTGGTCAAAATGTGAAAGGCGTATGCCTACTTTAATCGTCCACGTCACCCAAAAGCCTAAGTACGGTCAATTCGTAATTCCGTGAGCGAGTTGGATTCTTCTTGACTTGTTGACTCGCACTCACTCGTGTCATCGGATTCCCTAATTAATAATTATTACTATCACTTATCTCCTAAAGCGTGTAAGTGGAAGTCGAAGATGTGCAGGCGACAAGACTGGAAGACTGGAGACGAAGCAGCGGTGGACGGAGCAGTGACGGCTGGCCAGCGACGAATGGAGTAGAGAAGTGACTCGGCAAAGAAACAAAGCAGAGCAAGGAGACTCGACGGAGAAACAACAGTAACAAAGAAACAACAAGTTGTGGTTGACAGATAAGCTGTGATTAGTCCTGTGGACTGTGGTTGTATTGTTGTGGCGGTGAGCGAAGAAGACAATACATGATAGATTAGGGTTTTTCTCTTCTTTTCTTTTTTAAATTTTAGTCCATCAATTTTTTAAAATTTACAAAAGTATATTAACTGTATATTCGATGGAATTTTATATTAGTTTCCTACTAGTACAATAACTTTCGACCGTCCGACAAAGTACGGCAATTGGGTCGGGATTAATTAAGGAATAAAAATACAAATTTTATTCTCTAACTTTTATGTATTTAATTAAGGAGAATGAGTGTGACATTTTTACTGATGCGGTTGTTATTGTTAATTTATGGGTGTTAGAATAAGTTGGGATGAAATATCATAGATAATATTATCAAGCTATTATCAAAATATTATATTGATTTTTATCATAATATTCTCATCAATATTACATGATTTATATATATTTAACAATTATTTTTATTTTATTTTATTAACACCTTTATTCTTATCATAGAAATAATGTATAATCATTCAAAAATTAATAATTTTATAAAGTATTGAAAATAATTTTAATGAATTATTTATAAATATAAAATATTTTAATTAATTATTTACAAAATAAATCATATATGACTAAAAAATTTCTCATTATTATTCCTAATGTTTGATATCGGATACTACCATAATTTTTTACTTTGTTTAATCGTATTCATAATGATTACATATCAAACATACATAATCATCAATTCTAGTCCAATTTTGATTCATGCAATTAATTCCTATTTTCATGTTTCATTTTTCATTTTTTATTATTGATTACAAAACGAAACCTATTAGTTTTTTTTTTGAATGTAAATAATAAATTCATTCAAAAGGTGAAAATTACAGCATGTGTGAAGTTACATCTCCTAAGAATGAAGCTCAATCTAATAAAGAAAGTACACAGTTGGATATATCCAACAACATCATATTCTAGATGTTCAATTACATTTTAATAGCATTGTATAAGAGTAGATGATTAGTATCGATTATGATAGTCATCCTTAGTTCGAACCATAACTGATTCCAACTATATTCTTTGAACTCCTCAGCCTTAACAAAGATTTTGGTATTTCTCATCATTGCATGATTGAACTGCAAATTTGTGAGACTTGTGGAGCTCCCATTTGATCTCATCTTCTTGTGATTGACTTGGAAGGTATGAAGGCCATTGGTCAACAATAAAATTGACTCCTTTACACATATGGAACGGCCTAAGCCAACTATTATTCCGAATCAGAGCTAGGACTTTAGCATCCCCTAGGATAGATCCTCTTAAGGCTGTAAAGAGGTTAGTGTTACATAAAAGCCCTAAGGCATGCTAATTATCAAACCAGAAAGTTGTGTTCTTCTCATTTCCAACATGATGCTTGATATAAGGAGGCGTGAAGGATCTTAAATGTAAGATTTGTTGAAAAGTGTAAGATTGCAAAGACGTTTGAGAGATAGACCATATGCTTTTCTGCTTTATGTGAAACATGTGAACCTATCTTACCCATAGGCTTTCTTTGTCCAAGCATATCCTCAAAAGTCTTTTTGCCAGCAAAATTATGCTCATTCTACTAGTCCATTTGATTTCTAGCCCTCCATGTTTCTTAGGAAGACATATGACGCTTCATTTAGCTTTGGATAATTTTTCCCCACTTGAATTATGTTCATGCCAAATGAAGCCTCTAATACCTTTATCAATTTTCTGCAAAACTTCCTTAGGGATATCTAGATGTGATAACTTGAAAATATGCAAATTATTAAGAATGATGATGACCAACTGTACTCTAACTCCATATGATAAGAATCTATTATTCCATTAAGAGAATGTTCTATTGAATTTTTCTATGAGAGGTTTGCAATCAACTTCCTTAAGCTTCTTTGTAGAAATTAGAACTCTCAAATAAGTGAGAGGTAGTTGGCGTACACTGAGTCCAGCATCTACTATCACAGTCATCAAATTTCCACCACTTTGTCGAGATAGGTAAGCATCTCTTTTACTTGGGTTAAATTTGAGCCTAAAGACTTCCTGAAATATCTCCAAAGCTTTCAAAAGAGTCCCAATAGAAATAGGATCGCTGCTACATAGTATGAGTAAGTCGTCTGCAAATGAGAGTTGAATAATCCCAAAACCACTACATCTATAATGGAATTTGAAATTTGTGTTTTCCTTTATACACATTTGAGTGATTCTTTGTAATACCTCCATAGCAATGACAAATAGATAGGGGAAGAGTGGATCACCTTGTCTGATTGCTCTAGCGGCTGTATACAATTGAGAAAGTTCTCCATTCATCAATACTGAGTAAGAAATATATGTTATACAAGAATGAATCCATTTGATGAATTCATACGGATATCCAAAAGCCTGCATATAGTTAATTAGAAATCTCCATTCAATGGTATCATAAGCTTTAGTGAAATCAATCTTGAGTGCACAACTCCAGATATGTTCCTTTGATTTGTAACCCTTGAACAGTTTATGAGCTAATAGGATGTTATCACTCGTGCTTCTTCCCAGGACATAAGCACCCTGCCTTAAATTGATTAAGCCAGGTAAGGTAACTTTCAACCAGTTGGCAAGAATTTTTTCCATCCTTGTATATCATATTACAACATGCAATAGGCCTGTAATCATTTAAGCATTTAGGATTAGGGATTTTGGGAACCAAGACTAAGTTAGTCTTATTCATTTAAGTGAACAGTCTACCGCTTATGAAAAACTCTTAGGCAACCCTTACTGTAACATCCCACCCTCAATTGGAAGGGTAGAATGGTAAATTGACATAGGATGGGCTAGATTGGGATTGCATAGGAC
>JAOQMQ010000007.1:19601190-19631686 GCA_027563845.1 Erythroxylum subrotundum
TCATCAACTTGCTTAGAAATCTGTTGTTGGGTCATTATTTTCTTGTGGTTCATCAACTTTTCGGGCACTTTCTGAATACTCTGGAGCTTCTGGAACTATTATCTTCGTGCTCTCTTCTTCCTTGTGGATCTATTTGGGAACCCATACTTTAGTTTTTCCTTCAAAGTTTCTAGGGGTAAGATATATCTTCTATTAGTTCATCATCACTGTTGTATCTCATAATTGGAATGCTCTTGTGCGTGATTTTTCTATACTCAGCCTCAATACAAACTCTAGCATACCAAACCCTTTTAATGTGTGCAGTATTCTCATCCATTGTTAGAGGATTGCCAATGTAACTTACTAAGTAACTTAGCCCCTCCGAGGACCAATATTCAAGGGGTACTTTGTGCATGTTAACCCATATCGGTATAGTTTTAATCCCAGATCTATCTAGCTTAAATCTCATTTTCCAGTTCCTTAAAAATATAGGTTTACCTTGTATGTGCCACGGGCCCATGTCCACTACCTTGTTCGCCATTTCCTCAAATGAAAAATGAAAGATGAATATCTCATTTTCTATTATCAAAGTAGCTTGGAGTCCCATATTTTTCAGCTCACTTCATCCCAATGTTGCACCGTCGAGTAGGCCATCCTTTTGTCCAAGAAGTATCATACCAAGGACGACTTCCACTTGAAAACTCTTGTAACACTATCTCAAGTGGAGACACATGACCTTCACTAACTCTAGCTACAAAATGCAGCTTTCCAAACATATCAGAATCTCTAGCTACTCATCTCCAAGTAGGTTTCTCTGACTTTTTTTAAGGAAACAACGACTGGGGTGTAGGATGGTTTAGTGGAGGAGTAGGAGAGGTTGGCAAGGGAGGGAACTCGTCAGTCGTTAAAGGAGGCCAGGGGAGGTTGTGGATATGCGAAAGACATGTTTACTGTTAACGGTAAACTGTTAGGTCTTGATTTTAGTATGTTTTAGGCGAGTTTTTGTTACATCTAATTTCTATTTCTTTTAATTGCCTTCATATCTTAATTTTGGGTTACAAATTCTTGTGTTTTGATCCAAATGTGAGATTAATTGAGTGAAAATAGTGTGAATATTGCATGAATATTAAATGGGTTATTTTGTGAATTTTACATAAAGACACCAAAGTCACATAAATTTTGTATGAAAATTAAAAAATAATAATAAAGAAAAGGAAAGTGGTGACAAATGTCACCACCTCACATCACCAACTTAAAGGTGGCATGGTTTATCACCACCTTAAAGGTGGTTAAATGTTAGTCACGGTGGTGAGTTGGTATGTCACCCCGTGCATAACTAACATTTAATTTAAATGTTAGCCACGGGGGTGACTTAAGTAGTCACCCCCATGCGTGGCTAGTCACGGGATGACTCAACTAGTCACCCCTGTGCGTGGCTAGTCATGGGGTGACTCAACTAGTCACCCCCATGCGTGGCTAGTCACGGGGGTGACTCAACTAGTCACCCCGTACAAATTCATGGATACTAACTTTGAGTCTGACACATGCAGGTTGACGACGTAATAACCCTACAAACCTAAACCAAAGTCGGGCTATAAAAAGAAGAGGAAGGATAAAAAGAAGATAAACAGAGATAGTCTGAGAAGGAGAAGAAGAGAGCAACAGTAGAGAAGTGGGAGCTGGGAAGAGAGCCCGCAAGCGAGAGCTGGAGTTGATCTTGAGCAAACATTCAGTTAGAGGAGAGTAATTGAAGCAGAAGGTGAGAGCCAAAGTTGAAAGTTGAGAGTACAAAAGACCTCCAATATCTCATTATCCGACCCTCTGTTTGCTTAACTCATTCCTCATCTGTTGTTTATTTCTTTGAGTTTACTGTTTTGTTGGCATTAATTGATTCATACTCTTGTTAGCTTAACGACTGTTACTTGTTATCTTGTCATAGTTCATTTAAGTAGTTACTGGGTTGTTATTTTCAAACTTTTGTCAACAGCAATATGGGATTGAAGTATTTGAGTATGATGAACTGTGTGTATGATATAATGGGTTAATCTCTTTTCTTGAGAATTAATGTAGCTATTTAGTTGAATATGCATGATTGGGTTACGGATCTGTTGTCTTATTTATTGTTGTGGTTTCTGAGCTGAATGGATATAATAAAATGACCAAACTTTGCATCATTTAGTGTTAAATGAAGATTCGAGAGATGAAGTTTAACACAGATCAAGAAACCATGAACACTTAGGTTAAGAATTAGAAATATATTAACATAAGTGGTAATTAGTAGTCAGGTTTTTATTATTAATTCGGATAATAACTTGTTGAATACAAAAGTTAGACTAGTTCATTATTTGAATCGATTTATAACTTAATTATTAATTTTAGTAAGACAACAATCCAATCATTTTTTCTTAATCATGCATGGGAGATTAAATTAGTGAAATTAATTCTCAAGAGTTTTTTCACTTCAATTGATCTATTTGTCTTTGCTCCTAATTGGTTCCGTCTACTTTTCAATTTAATTTCGTAATTTTCCTTAAAAGCTTTCACTCAACAATCGAAATATAATGTTTAGGAATGCATTGCTTTTTATTTTTATTTTTAATTCAAACTTAATTTAAGTTGACCAATTTCATCTTCGTAGGAGACGACTCTGGGTTATCAACTATAACTATCTCGTATACTTACGAGTAGGATAGCTTGTCTTTTTAGAACTTTTTGGGAATAACAGTTTCCGAAAACAAAAACAAACCCGATTCAAACTAGGCAGGTAAGGCAAAAAGATGAAGGACTCAATGAAGGTGGAGATGTTAGGGCAGAGGTAGATGACAGGTAGAGTATCAACGCAAGGGGAAGGAAATCACAGCATGCAACCATGATTCAGTGAAGGCTAAGGGGAGAGTAGTGAGAAGGCAAAGAAACCATCTCAAACGATTGATCATTAACCATTCGAAACCTATAAGTAAGAGTTATGGATTAGGGTTTATTGGTCATAGATAAAAATGATTTTATTGAGCATTGAATTAAAAACATCATAAAATATATTATCCCTTATAATAATAAGGTCTTTTCTTATTACAACTTGATAATTACGTAATGTTAATGTTTATCCGAAATTAGAGAAAATGATATTTAATTAAAAAATAGATCCAGTCATTTTTTTGTAAACGAATTTAAATTCTTAAAGTAAAAAATTTTCAGATTATATTTTATTACTAATAAAACTAAAAGATAAATTTTTATATAAATTAATAAGAAAAAAATTATTTTAATTTCTATATAATATTTATTAATAAATTATCAATAATGTTATTATATTTTTATTAAAATAAATAATTTAATAATTAAAATTTTATTTATAAATTAATACTTATTTTTAATAAGTATTTTTAATACCCGAAGAAATTTCATTCAAAATGTATATATTTTAAGGATATTTTATATTTAAATTATATTTATTAAGTAATTATTAAATTAAAATTTAAAATTAAACTATTAAAATCAAAATATTGATAATTTTTGTTGATAATTAATATTAAATAATTATATATTATATATTAACTATACGATAAATTAAATTATAAATAACAAAGAAATCAAAAACGAGTTCAGATCACCTGTTTCTAAAAGTCTGTGCCATTGTATTTTCATTAAGATCTATCCATCCAATTTTTCTCTGACCTATTCATTAGATACATGGATCTTAATGGGAATAGGATGACACATGCTTTTGGGAACAATTGATGTGTCTAAACAAAGACAACCTAGCAATTGATGATTTTAAGGGCTCCAAATTCTCTGTCCCATTTATCCAGTATCTATTCTGTCGTATTCATCTACAGTCATAGGCTGAAATCTATGATTGTAGATGAATAGGATAGAATAGGTACTGGATAAATGGGACAGAGGATTTGGTTCCGATTTTAAGTCCAGTTTAAAATAACTAATAAATTGAATAGTTGCAACAAACCTAACACAAAAATAAAACAATAATAAGTAATAAAGGAGTTCAAGTGAAAAAGAAACCTAAAAGATCTAAAAGTCCATGAGTATTGAGTTTCATCTGAGCTCCTCCAAGTTGTATGTTGTGTCTATATGCCTGCAAATTATACATATTTATCATTGGCAAACCAAACCATCAGAACAACTAAGACAAAGTTGCTTTAGTTGTTGTTAAACCAAACCATCAGAACACATATTGGAACTTAAGATCATCACACATTCGAGTCTTATAAAAGATGCCACAGGACAACTAAGACGATGTTTTAGCAGACAAAAGACTGATTCTTGATTCATAAGGAACAGTTGCAACTCAAATTACTTTGATAGGAATCATATAATATCTCATTGAATTGCCAAAAGTAATAGGATATATAACAATGCAACTGATCAATCATCACACAGATCACGGGTAAGCAAAGTTCAACGTAGGTCTACAACAAATTGATATGAACAAACAAAAGGAAGGCATAGATGAGATACCAAACTAAGTAGAACTAAGGATGATGTTGTTGACCGGGATGGAGACGGCCTTACCGACGTACCCTACGAGTCCCATCACCACAAAACCGAGGGCAGTACTGCAAGCCACTCTGTTGAATTCTATACATAACGAAGAAACCACAAAAACAAACCCTAATTACACGAACTGAAACCAGAAATTTAACAGAAAGAAAAGAAGAAGAAGAAGAAAGATGACAAAAGAAAAACCTTGGCGATCAGGCTTCTGGCAACGCTTGAGAAAGCGGACGCCGTCCCTAGCGAAGTCTCTGAGAGGGTCGAAGGCGGAGTCTATGGCGTCCATTGTCAATGCCAACTGATCTGTGTTTTGGGAACAACAGAAACCTTAGAGCGCAGAACTTGTTTTTGTTTGGTGGTGTGGCATGAGGCAGTTCAGTTTACATAGGACTTTGTATGAGGTAGTTCAGTTTACGTAGGACTTTGTATGACGCAGTTCTGAGCTCGTAGGACTTGTTTAATCCGTTTAATTGAGGACGGATCTTATATCCTCTGTCTTGTTTCGTTGAATCTCAACTATCTATTTGTGTGAACTATCTATTTGTGTAAATCCCGTATAAATAGATAGCTGAGATTCGGACGGAAGATTCTGGGATCGTTTAATTTAATCAGTGAGAGTACTGAAAAAGTTCAATAATACATAGCTTTGGCTCTCGTAAAGAAAAAGCTGATACTCGGGACCAAGTGACTGCTATTCAGCTTATATATATGTGCAAAGAAGGTTATGAAACTGCACATTCCATATAATTAGGCAAGTCATAGCAGCGACTGGAAAGTTAAAAGTTGTCGCAATATCATCAAGTTAAAGGGTTTAAACAAGGTAGCTGGTTAATCCATTACAATTAAATACAACCTCCTTGACAATAGAAGTTGATAAACACAAGCTTGCAAAACTCCAATCCAATCTAATGTAGTATTCTGCAGTTGATTGCCGTTTGCTGCACCACCGAACACCACCGCCACATTCAGATTCAGGTCCCGTCAACTGCAAAACAGAAAGGAGATTGCAAGTTGGATCTCATAAAAGATGAAGAAAATAGGAAATGGCAGACCCAAGTGGTACGATTCGAACAAATTGTACAGCATAAATTTAGTTGGATGAATGAATAGAACAGAGTTTTAACTTTCTGACACCTACTAGCACAACAGTTAGTGCAAACCGATTATATAAAGATAAGCAAATCCGAGTTCCTTAAAATTCCACCTTGGTTACAAAAGCAAGTAGTTCTAAGTTGAAATGCCGAAGATAACACAATTACAACTGCAATATATTTTAACACATTAGGTCGAATATGGATCGTAGAATTTAGCATTAGAAGCTCAAGTACTGAGAAAAACTAGACCAATTTCCTTCTCTAGGATGGCTAAGGGAGGTAGACCTAAAAATTTGAATGCAAGAGTCAAAGATCAGAGTGGATTTTCTATCTTAGGTCTGACAGACAAATCAATGTGTGTGGTTCAAATATATAAAGTACTAATGCAAACAGATCGAAGACCATGTATGTTGAATAACAGTTTGGGTCACGGATAGGATTTATAATTGCTAAAAATTCTAGCTAGAAGCAGTAAACAGGATGTCATTCTAGTAATCAGGCAAACAAAAATAACATGAATCATACATGGAGAATTTTTATCGTACTGACAATAAAATAACTCAGTATTTTATTCTTAAATGTTGTCTATCCTTGATTCTATTTTGGCACCTATCAATTATACATAAAGATTTGCGAACTCAACCAACATCTCTCAAAGATAAAGAGAAAGAACCATACGAGTAGCATCTGGGGCAGACATTAAGTTGCACAGTTGTTCAAGCAAAAAGTGCACTTAAGATCCAAAATCAGATTCAACAGTATTACTAGAAGTCTGTTCGTATATGTACTAGAAAGGAGAACAAGAACCATGTTGTGATTCTCTCATCCCAACAGTCTCTAGTGCTCATGAAGCTAAAACAATTTATGTCAGATTGAAGAAAGACAATTCATAGGCCTGCTATTTATCTATCCACAACACTGGTTGAATGTTTTTTAGACTACATATAAATGGGGAAAAAAAGGGCTAGCCGTTGCATAAGTTTTACAAATATTCTTTATCATTATCAACAACACAAATGTACAAACTAAAAGGTAACTCTTCCCAACTCTTTGTTACATGTTTTGTTAAACTGTGTTAGCTTCTGTTTTAATTCCACTCAACTTTCTCAAGTAATCCCTACTACTAATAGGAGTAGGAAGCAAATTTGACGAAAACAAAAATGTCAAGACAGCAAAAGCTGCTCCCTCACTGGTGCTAATTCACTTTTGCATGTTACCCCAAAAGATATCCCCAACAAATGGCAACTGGAACACAGACTTTTAAGAATTATAACTATTTTGAAAGTACTCTCAGCATAAATAAACCTTTCAACTATATCATTCATGATAACTACTTAACAGTACAAACATGTTTCAGAAGGTAAAAAATAAGTAAAGAAATAATAAATTGTGATTTTTGTAGAGCAGTTACTGTTGCTATCAAATTCTGAACACTATAACAACAAAGAATGGTTTGTGGAAATATAAAATCAAAGGTTTGAACATAGAAAAGTAAATATTTTACATTATTAAGGCAATTTTTTAACGTAATGAATTTTCAACTGATTATGATTGAGTAAAAGGGAGAAGATTCTATCAACATAGAAAAATTGTACGTGCAAAAGATGGACATACAAGCAGTTGGCTCTACTTGGTTGGTACCTCCACATCGTGACTTCTTCATTAAAGGAAGATCAGGCCATGATTTTTGTAAATTTAGGCATATGAATGACAATGACATATGAACCTCAATATAAGCTATATGATGATTTTAATAGTTGAAACACTTAAAGCATCCATTATTTACCTACAATGACATGCTAATGTTCTCCAAGACGTTAACAACTCTCCTTAATCATTTTCCTTGCTTTTTTGACAGATTTCAGTATTTCACAATATCAATTTCCAATTAACAACCAAAGACTAATAATAAAACATGTTTGGAAAAGTTTCTATCCTAGTAGAGACAACATGTGCCTTGCTGATGTTCTCCAAGACAATAACAATTATCCTTAATCATTGTGCTTAGATTTCAGTATTTCACAGTATCAATTTCCAATTAACAACCGACGACTTAACATGTTTGGACAAGTTGCCATCCTAGTAGAGACAAAAAGTGCATTGTCCTAGCATAATTAATGACTTCTAACTACTTTAACCTAGAAATGAAAAACAGAAAGCCCTAGATGAGACGGTTCAAGAGCCTAAGGGTAGCTCCAAAAACAAGCTTTTGAGCGGGGACAAGCCCAACATAAAGACAGGTATGTTAAGCTCCCTTATCTGCAGCCTAATCAAAAGACTTCTTTCAAAGTTCAGCGCTGACGACCCCAAATTTGGCCGCTTCGAACTAAAAACCTGTCTTTGCATCAGCAAAATGCAAGAACAAACAATAGAATTGACGCAAGAAAACATCAGGCAACACATGTCAGCCATAGACTGCAATGCCTTTCTTTCAATAAATGTCCCCATAACCAGAACTATTGCGCAGTCACAATAAATCCCAAGACAATCTATCCTTAACAACGACCTCTTCCTGTCTTCATATCACCTTTGAGCTTCTTCATAAGTGATAAATCCTCTGCTCCATCCTCATTCGCTGGTCCTTCCTCAAGTATCAAACAAGTCATGCTCCTTACAGACATCAAACTAACAGAACCCCACATCAAACAAGCTACAGCCTTGAGCCTTCAATGAAACACTGATCTCACTATTGAATGGCGTATAACACACTAAAACTAACAAGTATCCAACAAATTACTACAGTCATATACTACCAAAATCTGAAATGGACAACCTTGAATAGGAACTTCAAACATCTAATCCTAGTCGTAACAATTTAGTGAAGAACCAGGATGTAACAAATAGCAAAACCATTGTAGAAATGCAAGCACATTAATCATAGTTCGAGTAAAACCACGAATTTGAACAATAAAAACAGCAACAACATGCAAACATACCCTTGCCCATCGAGATTCCCCTGCCCACTGCTCCCACTCCCAAACGACCCATCCTCCGCCGCAGCAGTCTGCCACACCGACTGCCACGCCTGCGACGGGGGCTGCACATAAACTCCAGTATGATCCACCGCCGGGCGCCCAATCATCATTCCTCCAGGAGCAGCCCCGGCAGGCTGCCCCATGGGCGGATAATAATACGGCACACCGCTCGCGGTGGGTCCGACCATTCCTCCGAGCGCAGCCTCGTCCTTGATCTCATCTCGCGGGACGATATCGACGAGAAAATCGAAGATATCGGTTCGGGTGATCGCGGCAGCGATATCGTTCTTCTGGAGGGTTCTGCGCTTGTTCTCTTCGGCGTGAAGCCAAGAGCGGATAGTGAGCTCCAAGATGAAGAGCTCGCAGGCCTTAGCGAACAGAATGGGGGCCTCGGCGGAGATCATGCGAACGTCTTCATCGGCTTTCATGATCTTCTTGATGCGAGCCAGAGGCAGCTGGTGGTTCTTGAAATCGTTCACTTGCTCGATCTCTTGGCGCTGGTAGGACCAGAACATCTGGAGCTGCTGCTGCTGTTGTTGCATCAGGTGGTGGTACGGCGCCGCCGCACCCGGCGGAGGAGTGTGGTGGACCGGCGGCGGCGTAGCCGGTGGGTATGTGGAGGATTGAGCTTGCTGGTGCTGCCCGTCCATTAGATTTCGGGTTTGGTTCCTTTTTGTTGAATGTCTTTTTATATTTAATCTCTACCGAGTGATGAAAGAGATAAGGTGTAAGAGCGGAGGAGGAGTTAGTGATGAGGACATGCGTTTCGGACCGTCTGATCTGCTGACTTTGGTGATTCATGATTCTCTTAGTACTCTCTCTTTTTTCTTTTTCTTCTCTTTTTTGTCCTTAAATTAATGCCATTTATTACTTTCCTCACCCTTGTAATTAAACATACCGAAATTATAATTTAAATTGGGAAATATAATTTAAAGGGTAATTGTAAAAAATTCAATTTCATAATATTAGTCCAAACTAAAAAAAAGGCGTTAAAATATTCTAATTTTTAATTTTTAATAAAAATAACTTGACGTTAAGTTTTTTCATTAACGTGAATGATGTGATGAGTTACATTCAGTAACGGAGCCAAAAATTTAAAATAGGAAGATTCAAATATTTAAGTTTTTAAATCTTGGGGGGCTCTGTGCACCACTGAGTTGAGTTCCATATAACCCTGTCCTTGTATATATATTAATTAAAAATAAAAAATATTTAATTTTTATAAATCTTAAGGAGCCCAATACACTATTGGCCCCAACTAACTCCATCTATGATTACATCAAATTATTTTTTTTATCACGTAGTTATTAGATATTGTATTTATGTTGCATATAAATTTTATTATTTAATGCAATAATATCAAAATTTCTAAAATAATTATACACTCTTTCGTGTGTTTTACTTCGTAATTATTTTAAAGTGTTTAATATTTTTAATTTATTAAACAATCAAATTTATACATCATATAAATATAATACGTGACTATCATATAATAAAAATATTAATTTAACATGATTCGTTACGTTATTCATATTAACAAAAAAAACTTAACGTCAAATTATTTTTATTAAAAAATAGATGTTGGAGTATTTTTAACACTACTTTTTTAAAATTTATTTTAGTGCGCACTACCAGATTTCACCGGATCTCGCGTACATGAAATATGTTATTGTTGTTATCTTTTGAGTAAAAATTGAGTAATATAACAATTAATAAAATTATATTTTATAAATGTATTTAATAATTTAATAATTTAAAATTAAACAATAAATTGAGAATGAACTCATATCTAGCATATTCTGTCTTTCTTGTAAATCGCAGGCAAAGGTGATGTTAAGTTGCAATTTGAAGTTTGTGATTGGCTGATTTGGGGAATGCGGTACAAATACAATGGCAGCCATTAAAAGTGAAGGAATATGACCATATGATGTTGATATGATATTTGATGTGAACATAATAGAATCAAATAGACTAGATAAAGCAAGGTAAGCAAGCACTTTGAAAAAGCTTTCATATACTTACGGCGAGTCTGTTTCCGTTAAGGTGTTTCAATCCCGTGTTATTGAATTATGTCTATAGATTAGGTAGACTTTACGTAAATATGTGAATGAGATTTAATAGAATACGAGTAAAAATTAGTTAATTCAAATAGAAAATCTCATGTCCCTTATATTCTTTTTCTTAAAAAAAGCACATGATTTGATTGATTGGTACTCTCCAACCCCATCTGTTTAAAAGAGAGTCAATATATGCTCTTCAAGTAGAGATGGTGATGGTTGGAATCAAACCTGAAATGATAAGAAGACATCTTTTCAATTCTAATTTGAGTCAAAGTTTATTTTTAAAAATATAAATAATAAAAAGTTTAATCAGTTTAAATTATAAGAATTTTTTTAGCACGAATCAGTTTAAATTTCAATCAAATTTTAAATAAAATGGTCATTTTATTTTATAGTTTATTTCGTTAAATTTTTTAAAAATTATTTTTTTTATTCGAACCAACCTTAGTTGACCATCTTGAAATCAAAATCGAAATCGACTCGAATCTCAATTGACTTAACATGTTTTTTTATTACATTAGATATCTCAGTTTATCGGAGTAATCCTAAACTCCTAAGACCCCACCTTAAGAGTTTTAGAGGAGGTAAATCTGGAATTCTAAGATCTCTCAGATTCCTACATAGCATGTACACTTCTGTACACAAGGAGTCGTCATATACTTAATTAGTCAATTATTAATTGATCACTGTTCCTGCTTAATATCAAGTTCTCAGCAGCCCTCGAGTTCTGTAATAGCTTCAACTCCCACACTACCGCTGAAAGCGAAACATTCGTAACTAATCTGATCAAGGAGCTTTGCCCAAAGAGCTAGAGAATCATCATTAGGAAAAATTTCTCATTTCCCCTCCTTATGTTATAAATAAAACTCTCAAAGTTATGTTATTCATAAGATTGCAATGGATTGCAAGAATGATCAGGGCCTGAATAGTTTAACTTGAATATGAACATCGGTTTGATTAAACTTATCATAAAGCCCAGGTTTTTGTTGGGTTCAAACTAAAACTTTCTGATCATTTAGGAAGACTATGACGGCCGTTAAAGATTAATTGATCAAAGCGACATGATTTTGTTAAAATTGATAATAATTGAGATGTCAGAGCATAGAAACATGAAGTCTGAAAGAATGGTTTATTAGTCATCACATCTATATACAGCAGGGCTTGGAAATATAGATGATGACCTGCCAATCAATAGTCAATTGGGATTCTGTCAAATCCTAAAGCTTCTTTAATGGAGTGATGATTCCTCAACCAGGAGACCATATATCATGGAAAAGATGATATAATTATCACGGTTAACATCAAACTGAAAGCAAGTTGTAAACGATGCCTGAAATAAGGAGGAAGAACAGACTAATGAGTGCACAAGGGAGAGAAAAGTCTTACGATTCTGTGATTTCTGCATATGAAGAATCAAAGTTGTAAAGAATGCATATGTTGTAACCAATTCCTGTGGAGATCCTGAGATATGAAATTTCTCATTTCATAAATTCAGTCAGTCCTTTGAAGGCCTTACAATGACACTATTGAAACATTAATAGAGCTCAGCCAAAATGTCAGGCTATAGGATCTGTGCCACAGAATGAAAATTCACCCATCCATACCACCTTAGGTTGCAACTCCCTGGGCTCTACTTCAGATGAAACTGTAAAGCCACCCGTGTATGCAAAGGAAAAAGAAACAAAATCTGTTTTTGCATGATGGTTCATCACTAGTCTTCGTATCAACAGGAGTTTTCAAAGACTAATTGTGTTCCTATGATGACTTAAATGTCTAAACTCTTTTTTCTCCAACTTCTCGACTGTGTGCTGTGAACTACTCCCTACACTCATAAACCAAATCTAACAGAGAAGCCTGTAGCTTTCTCTACTTTCTATACCTCCTCCGTTTATACACAATCAACTTATCTTTGTTGGTGTCATTCACCTCAGGCTTTGTAACTTCATCATCTCTGGCAGAAAGTTGAACATGATTTCCTTCCAACGTGTTTCCACCTTTAACCAATTCTTCATCTGTTGCAGAAAGCTGAACACGGTTTCCTTCCAATGTGTTTCCACTTTTAACCAATTCTTCGTCTCTTGCAGAAAGTTGAACACGGTTTCCTTCCAATATGTTTCCACCTTTAACCAATTCTTCATCCTTGACCCTTTTGCAATCCCCATCGTAAGCTTCTTCCTCAACTTTGTCAATAATCTCCACCATTTCCTTCACCTGAACTTCAGTAAGTACCTGAAGAAGTTCCAGGGGTGTAGATGCCGGATCAAGCTCCCAGCAACCTTTTGGAGCTTTTTGACCCTCGTGACCTGTGAGCATGTATGAAGGGACCATGTGAGAAAACCGAAACATCTCTTCTTTTGGAATTGTTCTGATTCTAGTAGGGTCGAAATGCTGGCGGAACACTGTCTTTAAACCAGCAACTTTAATGAGTGGAACGACGGTTACTCCTCTTTCCTCATTATAGTCTTCGAGCACTTCTACCATATCGTATTTGTGTATGACTTCATCTGGAGTAAGCTCATTCCAATTAGGAGACCAATTCCTATAAAGAGCCCAAACATCTCCCTTCCTAGGAAAGATTTTGATCGTCCCTCTAAGACCCTTTGTCCACTTAACCTTGTGTGAGAAAGAATTAAGAGACTTATTGACTTCACGTTTGCCTATCCAGAAGTCCCCAATTGTCTTGTAAAAGCCAGAGCCAATCCAGTTTATTGGGGCCAATTCATGGTTACTTTTGGAATTAAGCCAACTGATCTGCACTTTAAATGGTTTTAATGACATCACCTGATGAATCATAGCATAATAGCGAGGCATCCCATCATCATCATCATAAGCAGCCCAAACCTGGTTTTTGTCAAATGACATTTCTGAGCGATCACGGTCAAAATCATGAAAGTCCGGATCTGAAACAATCATTGATAATGGATTGACATCCTTTCCATCAAGAGCATTATTATCACTGGCAGAGACAGCCATACTGACATCAGCTTTGGTCTTGATATCTACAAACTCCCGGTTTTTGCTTGCATCAGCTATCATGCCATCTGGAGTACAATTCTTCCGTTGGTTTTCCTTCTCTATCTCTTTCTCAGAAATGATTGGTACAGAAGCCATCGCTGAAGTCCTGGATGCGGCAGCAATAGTACTCCATTCATTAATCTTTGCACGAATATCCTTCTTAGATTTCTCCATCAAAATGTTTCGGACTTCTAGTTGTGACAATTCTCTTGTACTAATGCTTCTTCGTACGTAGAACCTACCTTTTTGAGAACCCACTGGACCAAAATCTCCATTTTCATTTCCCATTTGATTTGCTTTCTCTTTTGGATGCTTGCCTGTTCTTTGCTCCTCAGCATGCCTTTTCTTTTTCAGCCCCTCGCCTTTTGGCACAGAACTTGAGCCCGGATTTAAGGACCTGACAGCTGAATCCATGGCCATTTTCTTATGAGGCTGAGGTTTCGGTTGAAAGGTTTCTCCTCTCATGTAAGCAATTGATGCCTCTTCATAATT
The DNA here is from genome assembly GCA_027563845.1 of Erythroxylum subrotundum. NCBI lineage: Eukaryota > Viridiplantae > Streptophyta > Magnoliopsida > Malpighiales > Erythroxylaceae > Erythroxylum > Erythroxylum subrotundum. The sequence goes on from JAOQMQ010000007.1 coordinate 19,615,318, forward strand.
TCTTTTCAATTTGTCATGTTGAGAAGAAACAAAAGCTGCTGATGGCACATTTCCAACATTGATTGTACTAGAGTAAATACCAGGATGAGCTGCAGCTCCCATGCTTGTTGCCGGCTCTGGATTCTTTCTTTTAACATGCAAGTATTCAAACCTTGAATTTGGATAACAGTTTTGTGACCGCATGAAAGAAGTCCCTGAAGCAGAGTGGTCCCTGCCATGAATGGGCGGAGGTGGTGTCTCAACTGCAATGAAAGGATACCGACAGTTGTGGCAGCAGAGGCTGCGGTTCATATACAACCGAAGGTACTCGAATTGTAATTTGCAAGCATCACAAGTTGTCCAAAAGGTATTGGACTTGGAAGAATGAGAAGGAGTGAGATTAGAATGCATAGCACCATTCGGAGTGCATTCATATGAATTGCTAAAGTTGAAGATGTTATGGAAACCATTCTGATGATTTGGAACATGTGATGTCCAATTTGGGACTCTTCGATACATATCCCCAACTTTTTGCCTATGGTCATACGCAATTTTCTTTGTTTTATCTGACAACAAACTCCAGGCGTCGGATATAATCTTAAAAGCACCATCAGCACCTACTGATTTATTTTTATCAGGATGAAGAAGGAGAGCCAATTTTCTGTAATGTTTCCTGATTATGTCATCATCAGCCAAGGGATCTACGCCAAGGACTTTATACCAATCTACTTCCCCACTTGTTGTTTGCTCAGCAGAGATGAACACGTCAAGGGTTGCAAGAAATTGAGTGATACCATCAAGATCAGGGTACAAGTTTTGTGCCTTTAAAGCGAATCTTTTTGCCTCAACAATGTCCTTATCAGCAAACTTCTTCTCTGCAACACTTTTAGCCTTTAAGGCCTCTTCTTTATTGCATTCCATATTCACTTTGAATCACAACTGGCAGTGCTTGTGCTTATTGGTGAATTCAATCATCAATATGAATAATATACAACTAGAATGTAGGTATGCATCACCAAGAAGCTGCCTTCATTACAGAAACCCTAATAAAAGAACAAAATGAAACACAAGATAAGGAAACTATCTTCTATAAGAAGGGTTATGAATTCCCATCTTTATTGCTGAACAATTTGACCTTGATCAATCAAAGACAATTAAAATATGGAAACATGACTTTCTGCTTCTCTTTAATCATATATTGCTTTCTTTTCGACACGTTTTATGAATTCAATGGTCAAAAGAAGTATGCACATAATGTCAAAAGAATTCCAAGAATTACGGGAAAAACGCCTTTAAGAAAAAAAGGCTACTGCACTGTGAACATTTATAATCTATATCTATTCATTAATATGAAAAACAAATATATTAACCAACTTTTCCATTCCATACATGATTACAAAGTCATGAAACAATACAACAGTAAGTGCTACATTGCTATAATAAAAAAGGAAACAACTTGAGATATTGGAAATGCAGCCAGCAAGTAGTCCTAATAAAATTTTAATTTGAAAAAATTATATTAAAGCAGCCAAGCAGAATACATAAGGTGTGGCAAATACATCCAGATAAGGAAATTATATCCGTAGAGAAAGAAAAACAAGTGCCTCAAATTTGAGCTGGATACTAGCAGCTGCAATTGATCAAGGATAGCAACATCAAATATAGAAACAATATGAATGTTTCTCGTCATCTTTGATTTAGAAAGTTTTCAGAAACCAATTAAATGATCAAACAAAGTAACTAAACAACATTTATGAAGGTCCAAGAATGCAGTAACGAACATCATCAACAGAATTCCACGTGCCACGTTGCAGAACTGGTGTAATACCATGCAGATTTGCCATTCACGTAGAAGCACATAATCATGGAAGCAACATTCACTAGATTGTAAAACGATCGTAACTTGATGCACACTTATCTTTCACAAAAAGCACCAAAATCATGAAATAGATCAGGCTTACTTAACAAATCAATGATCTCAATTCCCAGTAGCAACAAACAGGTATGAGAATGAAACCAGCTTATAAAAACATGCTCTTGTGGAAGAATGTCATCAAGTGCTCAAGTTGAATCAATCTGTCATTGATATCTCAGCAACCAAAGAATTGTTTGTTTCCTCAGAATCCATCACGCAATTTCAGTCATCATGCACTTCAAGCATCAAACTCTTAAAAGCAGATAAACCCTAATCCACAATTGAACAACAGAAAGCCCCAACTCCACCGCCACCCAACAAAAAACGTGAAAAAAAAAAAAACTTGTTCTGATGGGCTTCCAAAAAATGAGGAAAATTTTCCTATGTGTTCTTAAAATGATAATTGCAGTGCTTTACACTAAACCCTGAAGGGTTTCTCTCCTCATCGGGCAACAATGTACAACATTGAAGCTAAATTACCAAAAATTACCGACACATAGCTCAATATAAGTCCAAACACATGTGATCATATATAAACATGCATATATTGAGATACAGAGAGATGAAAGTTACCCATATAAAGAGAGTTGGATTGAAGAAGCGCCATTGATATATTAGTTTCAGATACCTCGAATTCCTGGAAAAGAAGGGTTTTTTTTTTCTCTTATATTTGTTTTATTTTCTTCAAGTCTGAGCAAAATATGGAATTATTTATTATAAAGCTTTGTACTATATGTATTTATAGTGACAAATGTAAGCCGAAAAACTGACCGTTTAAATTTTCTTGACAAAAAAAAAATTTAACCATGGTTAATTTTTTACTCTAGTTAATAGGAATGCAAAATTATGGTAAGTTAAAAATATGGAAATACTTAAAAAAATCATATAAAAAAGATATTAGAATATCTGGAATTGAAGTATTTATAATTATATTATCAATATTAAAAAAATAACTTTACTAAATTTATGGAGGTTATTGTATCTTATTAGATTTTTTTGAAAATCAACAGAATTCTCTAAATAAACAGACAAATATGAAAAAAAAATTACAATATTAAAATTCTTCTTAAAGAATAGATGAAGATAAAATCTTGATGAAGACCAAAAAAGAAGAGGTTGGATGAACATACCAAAGATTTGGTAACACAGTCATCTTGTGCAGTTAAAAGGTAAAACTGCATATACAGTGTTCTATTTACAGATTCAAGTTGCAATCAATTCAACTTACTTGTGCAAATTCAGTAACCATCAAAAGTTGAATAACTAGTCAAAATCCAGAGTAAAAAAGTGATTCATTTAAATATCTCTGGATTTGCTTGAATCTTGTATTGGCAATGCAATAATTATATCCAAATACAATATCTAGTTCTGACTGATAAAATTGGTAACCAGGTTTTAACTCTGTTTTTTGCCATTTCTGGAGAATCTGATGTGAAATATCCTGAAATTTCCATATGTTCGTTTCTCTTTTTCTTAGGCAGATTTGTGTTCATACAAGAGTCAGCCTTTGTTACTGTCATGGACTTGATGCATTTTATGTTCTTACCATATAGATTGGAGTTGTCAGGATTTTGTTTTCCTGGAAGAGATCAATACTCATAAGATTACTTGCCAGAAATGGAGGGGTGCAACTTTTAATCCCAAATGGACAGTATGATAGATTCAAACCTGGAATTGCCTAATAAGGGCCGGAATAGGATGCCTGTATTTAAAGTATGAACCAGTAACCAGGCAACTACCTAACCATGTCATGATAAGCTTAACATTTATTCCTGGGTTCATTTGTGAAATTCCAGGTCATCAATATGTGGCACTGTAATGTTAGGTAAGCAACTTGTTCACAAGAATCATTATAGCAGACAAGACGTACTGCAGTTTTGCTTGAGTAAGTATAATTCCTGCTTTGCAATGTCATGGGAATGGGATTTACAGATAAGTAGATTGCAAGAACAAATTGTACGATTAGAAAATTTTAACTAAAATTCAAAAGAGGTTAAACTCCTCTTTCTTGGTGCAACAAGGAATGGATATTTCAGTTCTAAATCTGCAGTAATAAGATGATTGATAGGAAAGAGGGAACTAGAAAGTAGTTCTGTAGGATATCTGAACATTCTTATCAAGCTAATGATTCTGTTCTTATCCTGAAAGTTGCAAGGCAATCAGAAAGAGCTCAAAGGTACGAATTTGACAGTGATGCAATAATTGTCAATTGCACCATCAATCCAGATTTAAACCCATTGTTGTTCATCTTAAGCTGTAATTTGGTAAGCCATGAGAAGCTCACTGCTTGTCAGCTGGAATCTGCCTCCTGAGAGGAGAATTCCGAATACTAGAACTGGACTTTGAAAGGATCTGCTCATTCATAAGCATCACCTACAGAGTTCCATATCAGGCTGCCATTGGATTTAGACATACAAAGTTTGAACATAAAGATAATGAAGTAATAAAAAGATGATATTCATTTTCTGTTGAACAAATCCATGTTTGGCACAAGTTTGATAAATTGGCCAGTTCAAGACATAATGAGAATAGACGCCTCTATTGCTTTATGACCTGAAGATGACGAAATAGCCTGCAGATCTAAAAATGTGAAACTATGGTCGAAGATGAATTAGTTTTGCCTGAAAAGAATTCAAAATCCATCCAGGAATCTAAAAATTTCACACTAATGCAATGAAAAGACTGTCCTTCACTGATAGCTTCTTACTTTCTTGAGTAACTGATCGACAAGGACGAGTATTGTTTCCCTCTTAGCAGGATTCTTTGCCATTGGAGGATGTTTGCAACTTGCTTGTCCTTCGCAATTCAAACAGTGGTCTTTGCATAAAGCTGACTGTAGACACTCTTAGTCCGATGAACAACTATCAAACTCAAGATCACTGCTATAATGCAAAGACCTGACATTATCCCACATGTGAGGGAGTAACATATGGAGCCTGAACATGTAAGTGATTTTTCCTCTTGAAGATTTATTGCAAGCAAAGGTTCTAAATTTAGCTGTGTTTGTTTTTTAGCATAATAGTCATAAATGCCACTTGCAATGACACCAGAGAATATAAGAGAGCCAGTAGGACTTGCCAATGTAAGAAAGTTGTACAAGTTACCAAAGCTCTTTAAGCCAAAAAGCTCTGAGGCTGAGGCAGGCACAATTGCCCAATGGGCGCCATAGCCAAGTCCTATCAGAATGCTGACAACATAAATTTGTCCAGGCCAGCCAAGAGCATAGTACAGAAGTCCAATTGCCATGATAACTTGAACGACAGCCATGGCTAGTGGTCTTGGATAAGCAAATTTGCTGGAGAGAAAAAAAAATATAGTTATACATCTCATATGTGCGAATATAGATGGAAGTTGATGATTGTTAGAAGGGTGAGCCATGAAGATGAAAATTTTACCTAACGAGAGCTTCCGAGAAGTAGCCACCACCAACACGGCCTAGAAAGTTCCAAATGCTGATCATGGATACAAATATGCTTGTATCATTATAGCCTAAAGATTGGCACATCTGACCCAGATTATCAATAACTGTCAAACCAGACCCAGAAGCCAGAACAAGAGAGAAAAACATGAGCAAAAAGTCTGCCTTTACTAATGCCTGCAGCAGAGTGAAATCTTCTCCTCTTCGTGGGCCTTTCCTGCGCTTGACTCTTACTGCTCCTTCAGCAGCAGCTTGAAAGAGCTTAGCTTGCAATTGAGCAACTCGTTTACGCCTTTCTGATGCTGGAAGTGACTCCACTTCTGCAGGTTTTTCATCCTCAACCTCGCTTAGAATGAATGAACTTCCACTCCGTTCCAGCTCAGATTTACCAGCTTCTTGTTTATCAGGCTCGGAAAGAAGGCTCTCCTCTATTTGAGGTCTTGGCTTTGATAAGAAAACCAGCACAACTGGGATTAATATAGGCAGCAATACAAGAATGATCAAGATTACCGACAACAATGTGATCAAGGTTTGATTTAGGTTGACTAAATCCTCAACTATCAGTACTGCCAATAAGTAGGCCGCCAGAATGAGGCAAATGCTGTAGGTAAACAGGAAACCTGAATTATCAGATGGCCTAACTTGCTTGTGACCTCCTACAGGTCTAATAATGAACATTAGAGCAATAACAACTATTGAAGGTCCAACTGCAACCATAAAGATGAGTGATACTTCGCTTGGGGCATTGAAAATGGCATACACCTGAGTCAGAATTGCACCACTCAATCCAGCAAATCCTTTCAGTATCCCAACAACAGGACCCCGACTTTTGGGGAAGTTCTTCACGCTTGAAACTAGAGATCCTGTGTTGAAGTAGGTCTCACCATTTGTCCCTACAAATATGGCAGCACACAACTGCAGAAGAAAGTATCGTTAATATTTGTTTGATAGATGTCAAAACTGAAGACTTTGCTATCCGAATTTCAGATGAGAAATTCGGAAGCCAGGTTGACAGAATCTGGTATTGATAGACATCTGTATATGATAATTCCAAATGAAAGAGCATCTCTTATGTGCGAAGATTTTACTTCTTGTACTGTCAAAACTCCTCACATCCCTCCAGGAAACCCGATATCCAGAACATCATAATCAGTTTACAGGCAGAAGAATCCACACTATCATTATGATCCTCAAATTCCTACTTGCCTATACAAATGGCTAAAAGGTTAAAAATTTTCAGGAGATCAGAAAATACTTAACCCAATTATTATATCTAATGCTGCATATGCGATGAATTCTGCATATGGACTAAATTTATCCTAGAGAGGACATGAATTACACGTTTGGCATTGTAAAGCGAGCAGTATATAAATCAAATCAGATTCATAAGTTGATCTCTCGAGCAAGATTTAATTAGCTAATACTATATTTTACTTTAAGGAAACCAATGACTCTTTTGTTATGGTATTACATTACTGCAGACTAAAATATGAGTAGGAGACATGTAACTCTGCAGCAGTGATTCAACTCAAATTACGGTAAAAATTATTAGCTGAAGCTGATAGTCAACCATAGCATGCATCTAAATGCCAAACTGGTGTGTAACACATCAATCTAAATGTGATCCTGTTATGGTGGTCTGCTGGTGCGAGTACGAGAGACAAACGAGACTGGAGAACTCAGCAAGATCAATTCAGTCTGTCTGTCTACGAGTTAAACAGAAGTACAAAACAAAAAAAACAGAAACATGATGTTAACTTCCCAACTAGGATCCGCCATCGTGTCATGTAAAAGAGTTCCCCCAGTAGCAACTATAACAATTAGTTCTGTTTATGTGCATGATAAAAGAATTTTCAATATGAAGAAAGAAACCCAGATTAAGGCATCGCAATTAGGAGGAGACAATTATTGCAGAAATCAAACTTCTCTCAGAAACCAGTTCCCGAACTTCTATAAGAATAAGAATGTAAAAAAAAAAACAGAACAAAGAAAATTCTATGCTGAAATCGAGTAAGACCAATCAAGAAAGAAGCTCTGATGTAGAGAAGACGATTGAAAATCCAGGGCAAGAGTTTGTACTCACCGCCCAGAGTGGCAAAGAAGGCAATCTTTGAGTGACTGCAAGCCAAACCAAACCATAACCAACAAAATTCTGCACAGCACCAACAATCATAATGGCCCAAATTGGGAGGATTTCACATAAGCTCCCAGCCACAAACCCAATACTATCACCCAAGTCCTTTGCCACACCAAGCAAAGCAACCTGTCTCTGATTGTACCCCATAGTGCTCTTTATCACCGGAGATATACTCCCAAACAAGTAACCAATCCCTGCACAAGACATCACCCACATTGAGCACACAAACACCAGCCATCTGTCCTTAACGAAGGTCCTGAATTTCTCACTCACACTCTGCATCATCCACCTCCTCTCTGATGATACAGTGATCGTTTCTTTTTTTTAATCGTGAGAGATCTTCTTCAGGGTATTAACAAAAAGAGATCTTTCGATCTTTCTTTTTTCTTTTTTCTGTTTTTCCAAGGAACTAGATATTCTCTGGTTGAGAGATGAAAAGGGTCTTTTCTCTGGACCTCATTTGGTTTCTTCCTTATCAATGCAACAAAGCAATCAGTCGAGTACAGATTGTTGATGGCTTCTTCCACCTGTTGTCACTACTCAATACCCCACAACTACTCGGAAAAGTAAATGACCCAACGGTCAATTTTCTAACTGCTGTTTAAATTTGCAGCCACTAAACAACACGGTTAATCATCTCTATCTCCATCTCCATCTCAATCTCATAAATGGTTTTCATTTAATTTCTAAATCACGTAAGATTCAAGTCAACAATATCTAACAACATCTTTTACTTTTCGCATATGGTGTAAAAGGAAATGCCAAATAATTCATAATGCCTGAGTTTCTTCAGTTTGGCCTCTCAGTCATTGTAGTTGACTTTTCCAGTTAATCCTCTTAAAATCATTTTCCTAATCTGAATTTCTGTTCTTAATTTTAAAAACAATCTAAAATTTTAATAAAAATTTAAATAAGCCTTTAAATTTTATTAAAAAAATCCTTATTGTTAATATGATGTTTGCAAAACTATTTTGATAAACATAATTTATTAATTAATTTATAGTGAAAATAAGGACTTATTTATACCATAAAAATTCTAAAAGATCTATTTTAAAATTATATAAAGTCAAAATCAACATACCCAATACATAAGGTTCATCACTTTTCAGAGGTCCAGTTAGAGTCATAATATATGCAACCTTACATTTGTATTTTTACAAAAAGGTTGTTTATGTAACATATTATTTTTAATGTTATGTTAATAATATTTAAAAAGTTAAATAATTTTTATTAGAAAATAAAATTCATATTGATACTAAATTTTTTTCATTAGATTGGTAGTCTTTTTTCATAATTAATTCTATTTTATGACTTAATTAATCTTCTTTTTTTCTTTAATTTTTTCTTCTTTTTTTTGGAAACAATCTTTCTACTAGTTATGAGTAAGATTACATACTATTGGACCTTCTCAAATTTCTCTAATGATTTTTTATAAAAAAATTTATTTAAATCCTCAAACTTATGAATAATTAAGGTGCTAATTAACATTCTACCTGTTAAACAACAAAGTAGGCTGTTTTAGCATGACATTTAAGAAAGGTATTTGGGGATAATAGAAACCTAAGATACGTGGCATTGTTAGACCACATGAATTATGAAAGCCTTTTCTCGCTACAACTCTTAAGCTCGTATACTGATCGAATGATTTATAGAACAGATTTTCATAAGAGATCAAAGATAAACAAAAATTTACTGTAGTTTAAATTTCAGACATGTTAGTCGAGATATGAGTACTTCTTCTCTATTTAAGCATCAATTCTCAAGACATGGGTTTTAGAAATCTAAAATAACCAATCTTTTCCCGTTTAACTTACGTTATTGTAAATACTAAATCGGAATTAACAACCTCTTAAATTGGAAAATTTTAGAAAGAATTTACTATACTAATTGAACCAATCTTATATCATTTGAAATGAAAGTGTAAGATGAGCTTAAATATTTAATGACCAAGACTCGTTATAAATTCATAGTTTTATTAGTCAATGGAGTATTAAGGCGACAACACAACGTGAGGTGTGCTGATGGATATTGTTTAACAATTGATTAATTAATTGAAAACCTAATTATTAGAAGGCAAGAAGTCGATTTGTCAACCTAATTTGCGAAAAAGTCAACATAACACCACCACAACAACAACATCTAGTGAAAGTTTTACTGAGTCACGAAATTTGAAAAAGTCTAATAATACTCAACCTTGCTCCTACACGATAGAAAGATTGTTTCCAACATTTAGTAAATGTTTTATAAGTTTTAATATGTTGAACCTTAATTCCCTCAAAAAAAATATAAATATGTTGAACCTTAATGTTATCACAAATTAATACTTAGATTAATTAAATTTAGTAATGCGTTTCTAAAGATGTTTCTATAACATAAAAAGTAATTATTATTGTATGAAAATTATTAATTTTGAGACAACTCTATTTAAATAAAGTATATATTGTAAGAAAAATATTAATATTATGAATTAATTATGAATGTTTAAATATTAATAATTTTTAATATTATTTTTAATATTAAGAAATCAAAAAGCATTCGGTGATTAATTAGGATTTTAGAGATTAAACGAAAAAGGAAAAGTTATTAACTAATGTTAGTTCATATCATTGAGAATAAGTTCAGATCTCTTATTCTGATTACGATGTTTTTATTATGTTCTATTAAATTTTATCTATATATTTATATAAATAAATGAGATTTAATAAAATAGAGTTGAAACGGACTAATTAAAATCGAAAATCTTACGTGTTGAAATTGTCTAAGTGTCGTTTGTGACAGGCCTGATAGACTCTGTGCCATAAAACTTGGGAGACTTATCAGTTTGATGAAATTTCATAAAACGTGCTCTGCTGAATATTCCAACAGCCGCCACTTTCTTTCTTGTCAGTACACCTTCATTATTGAGTTGTTCTGATAATTGCTTACTCAGACTGAGAACGACATCCACATATTAAAAATTAGATTAAATTAGTAAAATAAAAACTTAAAATTTAAAAGATCCAATCAATCAATCGTTATAAAATTAGTTAGAATTTTAATAAAATTAAAATTTTAAAATATAATTAAAAAAATTATTTATAGAAGAATTTAAATTTTAATTAAAAATATAAAATTTTTAATAAGAACTTATTAAAAATTTAATTGATCAATTTTTAAAAATTAATAAATTCTTATAAAAATAATTTTTTTAATTAAACTTTAAATTCTTCTGTAGAATTTTTTAATTTTTTAATTAAACTTTAAATTCTTCTATAGGTAAGAATTTTTTTTAATTATATTTCAAATTTTAAATTGATCAATTTTTTTAAAAAATTATTAAGATAAATTGAATCGAAGATTTGAAAATCGAATTAGAAAATTAAACTGTTCAAAAGTTTTAAGATTGAACTGACTGAATTGATTAGATTTTTTAATTATTAGTTTTTGTTGAAATTAAATGTTATGAATTTAAAATTTGAGTTACAATAAATTTTTCATCGGACCATTTGATTCTAATTTTAATTAAATTTTGAGTTGCATTAGATTTTTTTTTTGGACTATTTGGGGTTTAAAAAGGTTTGATAGTATATAACTTAATTGAGAGATTGTTTTTAATTAAAAAATACACTATATTATCAAAATATACAAATTATCAAATTATTTTAATAAAACGTATTAATAATTGTACATACTTTTGAAATCATTTTAAATTATTAAAGTGAGGTTAGAATAATTTGTCTAAAACTTCAAATATTAAAAAATGATTAAAATAAAACTATAAGAGATTTAATTGTTTACGCAAACTTTTTTGTGCACCCGCCGACATCATGAACAACTGGAAGCATATGGTTCTTCATTCGAAGTGTTGACCATAAATTGAGTCACGTGTTACTAAGTAACTACTTCAGAATTGTTGTTATGTTTATTTCAACGTCCAGGGATCCAGACAACGACTTGCTTGAAATTTGGAACTGTTTGCGGCTTATTAACAGGTCAAGCGTAATTAATTGAAAGTGTGGTTAAATTTGAAGTTTCTGATGACAACTGGGGTTGTGAAAATTGACCAAATTAAAGTAAATTCACAACTAAAGAAAAATGAAAGAATAAAAAATGAAGAAATTGATACACAGATTTTACGTAGAAAATCTTCAAATATAAAAGCTACGGGTAAGAAAAAGCGATTTTACTATGAAAATTTACGAGTTACAACATCTTCTATTTTATAAAGAGAGACACTTTCTAAAGGGATTAAGGATTTTCTAAGAATGGATGATTATACAACTATATGGGAAGGCATATTTATAAGCCTACCAGGTGCGTTTACAATTGTGGACAGATTGTCCACAACTGTCATCTTCTTTTTTCTTCCTGCTTTTTCTAACTTCGGCGTCGTCTTCCTTCTTTTTCTGCATATCCACATGCAAGTTTCTGCCTCCCTTTTTGACTTACAGAAGTCGACAACAACAATCTCCACTTGAAGATTTAATTGAAAGCCAATCAGATCTTTATATCATTCTTTCTTCTTTTTCATTTTCATGTTGTTCACGTCCCTATTAAGTCACAAGAGGATCGACACCAAATAAACATGTTAGTATTGATTGCTTTTGTCATGAAATCTGCTAAGTTATCTTTGGTATGAATTTTTTGCATATTTACAACTCCTTTGACTTTTTCACGAACGAAGTGATAGTATACTTGTATGTGTTTGGTCTTTGAATGAAATGTTGGATTCCTCGCAAGATGCAAGGTATTCTGACTGTCATAAAATAAAGAAATCTTCTCTTGCTTGTGTCCGAGTTCTTCTAAGAGCATTTTCAACCATATTACTTCTTTACTGGCTTGTGTAGCTGCTACATATTCTTCTTCTATTGTTGATGTAGCAACAATTGATTACAATTTTGAAACACACCTTACAACTCCACTAGCAAGTTTAACCATATAGCCTATAGTAGATTTGCTTTTGTCAAGATCACTTGCATAATTTAAATCAATATATCCACTGACAATAAAATCCGATCCTCATAACATAATACAACATCTGAGGTTCCTTTAATATATTTTAAGATCCTCTTTACATAATTTCAATGCTCTCTACCAGGATTCACCATGTATGGACTAACCACTCCTACTGCATATGCAATATCTAATCTTGTACAAATCATAACAAACATTATACTTCCCACTGCTGATGCATTCGATACTCAAGACATCTCTATTATCTTCTTCATTGCTAGGACTCATTTTGGAAGATAACTTGAAATTAACAGGAAGTGGGGTAGAAATTGGCTTACAATCGTGCATGTTGAAATGTCACAAGATCTTCTTTAGATAATTCTTCTAAGAAAGCCAAATCTTCCTATTACTTCTGTCTCGATGAATTTGCATCCCTATAATCTGATTTCCTGGTCCTAAGTCCTTCATATCAAATTCCTTAGCCAATTGTGTCTTTAACTCCTTGAGATGATATTTGTTGAGGCTTGCTACCAACATGTTGTCTACATACAGCAGCAAGACAATGAAATCATTTTTACAAACCTCTTGAAATATGCACAAGGGTCTGCATTGAGTCTATTGCATCTAAGGCTTATGATAAAAGAATCAAATCTCTTGTACCAACATCTCGGTGTGTACTTTAGATCGTATAGAGATTTGTTTAACCTACAAACTAAGTTCTCTTTGCCTTTTTTTTCAAAACATTCTAGTTGGAGCATATAAATTTCTTCTTCAAGATCTCCATGACGAAAAGTTATTTTTACATCTAACTGTTTAAGATGTAAATCACATATAGCACATATTGCCAAGACTACTCGGATTGTAGTGAGTCGAACCATAGAGGAAAATATTTTATTAAAATCAATCTCTTCCTTCTGAGCATATCCTTTCACCACCAATCTTGCACAATATCTCTCCACATGATCTTCACCATTTTGCTTAATCTTGAAAACTCATTTATTTCCACTAGGCTTTCTTCCATGTGATAATGGCACTAGCTCCCAAGTCTTATTTTATGAAGAGCTTCAATTTCTTCCTATATTAGTTTCATCTATTGAGATATATCTAAATTATTCATTGCCTCCTGGAGAGTTAATGGCTCCTCATCCTCAGTTAAAAGACAATAGGCAACATTTCCCTCCATAATATAGTCTGAATGCCAATCTAGTCACCTTTTTGGGCGATTTGATTGACGAGTCTCTAGAGCTTCAGACTCTATTGGTTATTGTACCTCGTGCTGCATTAGAAGAATTGATCTGGGATTCCTTTTCCAACTAAACAATAGTAGTCTCTGAATCTTCCTTTGATGTGTTATCATCTTCTCCTTTCTTTTGTAGCTCATATCCAAAGATTACATTTTTGTTGATGATAACCTTATAGGCAGTGGAATCCTACAGGCGATATCCCTTAACTCCTTCAACATACCCCAAGGATAAGCATTCCTGGATTTTGGATCCAACTTCGTAGTTTCTTGGGGATTTTACATCACGTACATAAGAATTCTGAATATTGGAGGTTTGAATAATCAACTAGCTTACTAGTCCACACCTCCATCGGTGTCTTAAACTCAACTGCAATTGATGGGGCCTGATTTACCACATAACAAGCGATACTTACTACTTCTGCCCAAAAATTCTTGTCTAAGCTTGCAGTTGCCAACATAGTTCTAATTCTCTCTAACAGAGTTCTGTTCATCCGCTTTGTCACTCCATTATGCTGAGGAGTGTATGTCGTTGTGAACTGCCTTTTAATCCCTTCTTGCTTGCAGAATTGATCAAATTCATTGTCAGTGTATTCTCCTCTATTATTTGTCCTCAAACATTTGATTTTCTTTCCAGATTCAAGTTCTACCTGCGTTTTGTAAACTTTGAAGACTGAAAACACATCTGCCTTCCTCTTGATTAGATACACCCAACATCTCCTGGAATAATCATCTATGAAGGACCCAAAGTACTTTGATCCTCCTAGGGATGGAACTGGTGCTTGCCATACATAAGAATGCGTCAATTCTAGAACTGATTTGCTTCTAGAATTTGATGTGTTAAACTTCAACCAATGCTACTTGCTTATAACATAATGCTCACAGAAAGGAAGTAATACTTTTATAAGTCCAGGAAGTAGCTTATGCTCTGTAATGATTTTTATTCCTTGTTCAGACATATGCCCAAGTTTTTGATGTCACATCATTATTGATCTTTCACTTGCACTATTTGAGACAACTGATGCTTCAGCTTCCTGCAAAGCCTCTCCTTTTACCACGTATAAATTTGTAATTATCTTTTCTCCCTTTATAAGTATAAGCTCTCCTCTTATTATTTTAATGATCCCATTCTCACCATTAATCTTGCACCCAAGATCATCCAGTTGTCAAACAGGCAATAGGTTCTTCTTCAAAGCCTTCGCATGCTACATGTCATGAATAGTACGGATTGTACCATCATACGTCTTCAGCTTGATAGTTTTAATGCCAATGATCTTTAAGACATGATCATTACAATTATACACAGATCCTCCAGAGATAGGTTCATAATGATGGAACCATTCTCTTCGAGAGGTCATGTGGAATGTAGCTCTTGAGTTAAGAAGTCATACTTCAGCAAAAAAAAATTGCCTTCATTAGTCGTTGCTGTTTTACAACATAGAGCATCTCCATCATTGGAACAACTTGCCACATTTCCTTGAGGATTGGAATATTTCTTTAAATTCCAACAATCTTTCTTCAGGTGACCTTTCTTGCCACAATTGTAGCATTTTAAATTCTTCTTACTTCTTGATTTTGATCTACCATGATTTTGGCTTTCAGTTTGACCTCGTTTTGTTGATCTCCTTCTCATCACCGTCAAGGCCTTCACGTGTTGTGAACTTACCGGCCTATCTTCCTTATCCTTGCACCAATTTTCACCTTTTAGAACAACAGTTGCAACTTCATCGAAGACTAGACATCCATAAGGATATTATTTGTTAAGTTGATGATGAGTTGATTATACAAATCAAGTAAACTTTGAAGTAAAAGCTCAGCACGTTCATTTGTCTCTATTTTACAACCCAACGAAGTAAGTTGAGAGAATGGAGTATTCAAGGTATTGATGTACTCTGTCATCGAAGTAGATTCTGCCATATGAAGAGTATAGAGTTTCCTTTTAGGGAAATTTGTTGTGTAATGATTTGGCCTTATATAATTTTATGAGATAATCTCAAATCTCTTTTTCTGTCTTCTTTTCTTTTATGCTTGATGACACCGCATCTGCTAGTGGCAGATGAAGATTTGTAATAGCATTCTTGTCCACCTCATTCAACTTATTCTAATTTGTGAATATTGCTGGCCTTTCGTTGATGGCCACTAATTTTATCAAGATAGCCTTCATCTTTAACTTCCACAATGAGAAATTACTCTCATCAAACTTCTCGATCTCAAATTTTGCTGTTGTTGCTTTTTTCACAAACAGAACTTTGCTCCTATTATTTCACATAAATAGTACCTATATGTATGAATATTGTCGTACTCGTACGTATGAATAGTATTGTACTTGTATGAATGAATATTACCATATATATGAATAGTATCGTATACGTGAATAGTACTATATATTTGAATAGTATCCAGTTCAATTACATGCACAATTTTTAATTAAAAAATAAATGCATGGACAGTTATCACCTTTCGTGATTACTGTTTTACTTAAGGGTTTAAAAACCGGATCGGACCTGCCAGTCCGACCGGAAATTGTAACATCTCGTTACCCATGTTAGGGTTAGAATTGTAAATTATGAGAATTTCTGAGAAATTTGAAAATGCACATCATGTATCATTAATTGTGACATGCACATTTTTGCACTCTAATATGATTGTACATGCATTCATGACATTTTCTGGGTACAATTGAATTGTTAAATATGATTAAAATGTGTTTTGGTTATTTTGGTATTATTTAGGACATTTTGGAATTTT
>JAOQMQ010000007.1:19684964-19696213 GCA_027563845.1 Erythroxylum subrotundum
ACTTCAGACCTGAGTGTGATGACGATGATGATGATGTTCACTAGCTTCTAGTCTTTGAGCACAGAAATGATTTATCCAGAAATTAGTTAAATTTCTGCTACAGAAAGAGCACGAATGACTAAGGTGAATCAAAAATCAAGCAGGAGGCCACCGTCTAGAATTAAGTTCTTTCCAATCAGAATAAATGTTAAAAGCAGAAATAACATTTGCTTCAAAGTTATTATTACCTTAATTATTCCTGTTAATGGGATTGCTTCTACTTTTAACCCTGGTACAAGGCCTACTGTCAATACCATGCCACAACTTCCATCCAAGTTTTCCTCCGCGTCGCCATCACTACAGGAATCTCCAGGCAGGACCTAGAGAGGTTTTAAATTAATGGGGAGAAAAAAGAAATGGAACAGTCAGTCTTCTGTATGAAGTTACAAGGTTAACAAATAACTATCTAACAATCAAATTCCAACCTCCTTAAACTCCTCGTTTACAACGTTTCTTCCCATGATTCCATTGGCAGAAGACAAGACAATTGGAGTATCGGAACCCAGTTTATCAGCTAACTGCACCCACAAGTGTTAAGGAACCAACATATCAAACCTTTTCAATTCACGTCATCTTTTACCAACAAATATATAGAGGGAAAAATAATTCAGCTAGGAAATTCATACAAATTCGAGAATCGCCTCAGCTCTCAAGACGAAAACGCCAACAACATTTGCTATAGCAAAATGGGGTCGAATGGGCTCGGACAGGACTCTATCAACAACCTCTTGAGCACACACCTGTTGATTCCAAATATGGGTTTTAAAATTCACATCCCAAAACTTAAAATTGAAAATTTTTCATCTTTTTTCAACCAGAAGCGTCAAAATTTGAAAGTCTCCAACTTTTCCACAACCCAACAACAGAAAGAATGAAACTGGAGTCTAACCAAACCAAAACTTACAAGCGAAGATGGGTTTAGCGACATAGCAGAAGCAAGCTTAGGACGAGAGAGGATGTGATTGCAAATTCGGTTCCATGATTTGCTTACGCAAGCCGCTGATGCAAAGGACAAGGCGGGGAGCCTCTTAAGGATGTTGTGAACAAGGTCTTCGTTTATCGAATCAAACCCTGTTACAGCCATCTCCTTGGGCTTTTGGTTCTTCAACGATGACGACGATGGTTTCTCCATGTGAGCAAGTATGATGAATTACTTCATAGGAGCTCTGCTCTGTTTTGTTTCTTTTGGCTTGGTTGTCACTATCTCACTAGTTTTTATTTCGTACAATAAAGATCCCAATTTATTTAAGTCATGTATTTTAAACTCTAAAATATTATATATAATTTTAAGATTTTAATATCAAATTTTAAGATTTATATAAATCAATAAATATTTCTATTGATTGACAATTTTTATAGTTAAAGTCAATGTAAACTTACCAATGTACGAGACTCTCCGCTATGTATGAGTTTGAGGAGGGTTGTAATATACATTATCTGTAATTTTATGGTCACAAAAGAACAACTTTATCAGTTGCTTACTTATTTCAATTACTCCGATACTTACTCTCAATAATATAAAATTAGTAACTACATTTCTATGTAATCAAAATTTTTAGAAAAGTTAATATGAAAGATGTTACTTTTCATTATTTAATAGCATTGTCTTATTTATCAATTGGACTAAAAAATTGTTTTTGTATTGTTTATTTGAAATGCTTAAATAGAAATTATATTTAGCCCTTAGGGGGTGTAGCTCGATAGTTGAGAGCGGAGCTTGGCTTCGGTTAGGTCCCAGGTTCGATTCCATGTTAACCTCTCTTGTAAGAGTCTGGGGCAGCCGGGGTTTTATCTGTAGGTGGAGAACTAGTTGGGCCCTCGATGATGAGATGCGTCCGCTTGGCCCGCCTGTGGGGCGATGCGCCAGTTGGGTCCTCGGAGAGGTATGTCCGCTTGACACGCCTACGGGGTTTCCTCGAATCAAAAAAAAAAATTTAAAAGTTTCTTAAAAAGTTAATAATTAATTATAAAATATTTAAACAGTAAAATAAGAAAGTGTCAAATTATATGAAACCTAATGTATTTAATTCTTAGTTAAATTTAACATAGCTATTAGAATTATTTCATATTAATGTAACAAAATAATCCTCTCTAATATTTAATATTTTTTCATATTACCTTTCTGTTGGTAACCAATTGGATTTTAATATTAAAATCATATAAACTTTTAATTTCATATGATTCAAATCTTGTTAATTGAAAGTCTCATATATCAATTCCTTATCCATTTTAAGGAACTAAAATGTAATTATCTTTTTTAAAATTCTGTTAACTTAATGATTTATAACTTCAAATGTTAGAACTAACTCTATAATCTATAATCTAAGCATTGTTAAGAAGAAAAAAGTGAACAGGAATCATAGATTTCATCAAACACTCAGTACCACAATTAACTTGTTCTTAATACTTATGGATCCATATAACAGTCCTTCCTCCCAATTCCTTTACTTACTACAGGAAACAATTGAAGTTGGGCACGAGAATTCAGCTTGAACTTGGAAAGAAGCAATCATAAAGAAAGAACTGAAATGGTTTGCAACAATCCAGTTCAGGGCAATTTTCAAAAGGAATCCACAGTTGCAGTTCATCTCTGTCAAGTTCCAACGGGAATTACTCCCAAGTAAATGGAAGGGTATGGGACACTTTGTTCCGAGTAGAATCACCAGGCCTCATTTGAAACATTCCTGCGCAATCAACATCATGAGCATCCCTGCTGTGGGATACAAAAACTGGTTCCATGGGGTCTAAAGTATTGGCATGTAGGCATTGATCTAATGGCTGCATATTATGGACTGAATCTGGTTGCAGAATGTGGTTCCCAGGTGTCCGCATCCTCGATGATGACAGAAGAGAGAGAGCACAATCCAAGTCGCGGACTCGTGTTGTTAACCTGTCATTGTCAAAAAACATAGCGTGGCTGCCAGTGCCACCACTGGTTTCTGCTAGAGAAAAGGTAGTCAGAAGAGGCTGGCAGATAGAAGGTTCAGGAGTTGGTTGATTGCCAAGGTTGGGGTTATCAGGTTCCAGGAATAAGAATCTCTTTCCTTCTTTACAGGTGTTCAGGGAGGATCCCAGGAATAGGCTTTGTTTGTCAGGTAGTTGTATTTGTTGGTGGAAATTACAGTGTCTACCATTTGAAATTGTCTCTGTATTGACAGCTCCAATCCAGGAGGAATTCACTACAGTAGCAGATGGATATGCATGTGAACCAGAAAATGTCAACAATTGGGAACCTGAAACATGTCGAAGATGAGTTTTACAATTGGTCTCGAAATAGTTTTAAGCATCCTGCATTTGATTCTAAAAGGAAAGGAGAGAACAAAAGGAAAAGAGAGGTTTTGTTTTTTGTCCAGATTCATCTCCTCATCTATGGATCAACTAGAAACACAATCTGATATCAGAACATGAGACCAAAATCTGACATGCCAATGATTTAAAGCTGCAATTCAAGTAAAGTCCAGAAGTAGGCAGCAATGCTCAAGTAGCCATAAAAAGAATGAATTTGAAGAACAGCACTGAATTTAGAATTTTCAGAACACACAATAATATTCTGGGAGCTTAAGTGCAGAAGATGTAGAACGAGTGGATTGTAAAAGATTATCGTTATCCTTGCAATATGAAAGTGCGAATGAGTCCACTCAAGCACTTCAGCATCTGACCTTGGTAATTGCAGAAAAAGCTTCCAGAATAGGAGAGTGGATCAGGTTGAGGCTTTCTTCGACGCCGGTTGTGTCCGTCGAGACGTTTCCTGCAACTTCTTTTCCCTTCATCAAATTCCTCTGGTGAATGGAACCTGTGGAAAGAGTGCAGAATCTGATAAGAGACCAGAGGCTTGCCACAGGATTGCCATGCTCAGACGAAAGGACTTGAACGTGACAGACATCAAGTAATAGCTAGGTTCGATACATTTACATCATTAGGAACAGCTCAATGAAGGATCCAAGCGAGGGTGAGAACTTGGATTTATCCTTCAAAAATGTAAGGTTGCACAACTATTGCATTAGCTACACCAAAAGCTCATGTAATAACAAAATAGAAAGGAAAAAAGTTCCAGAAAATTAGTATCAAAGCCATTTTCTCAGTTGGGCACCTGACCAAATAATATTCTCCTTTAAAAACAATCACTAGTTGAATGCAGAACATTGCATCTAATTGTAGTGGCCAGTGACACGATGTAAACAGATGGTATGATGGTTTACGACTTGTTAAAAGATGTTATAAATAGCCAGTTTAACCATCCGTTTCAGAAATCACAGACAGTAAAGCACTTATGGAGTTCTGATACAAAACATCATAACAAGATCCACACCTGCTGCACTGCTGACAAAATCGCTGCTTCTGGCCTCCAATGGTAACTTGTGGGGACTTGGAATGGAGCTCACAGACCTTATGACGTCTATGATAGTCCCTGCAACAACTAAGATTCGCCTTGCATCCATCAACTAGGCATGATACAACTTGAGTTCCATTACCTGCTCCTCGTGCCCTTTTTGTTGAACCTGAAGTTGAAGACTCCACTTTAGAGACTTCAGAAGGCGGAGGCTGCTGCTTCCACCTGTTGATTGAATCTTCACTTGAATTACTACCCCCTTCACCAAGTCTCAGATCAATTGAGCAATCCTCTCTAACCCTGTAATCTTGGACCATGTTTGATCTGTCAAATGCCGCTACATCCATCTTTGAAACAGCTTCCTGCTCGAATTCAGACAAATCCCAAGAACCTGCCTTCAATTTCCAGTCCATAAAGCCTTTTATTCTCCTCTTCAGATATCACTTAGTCGCTCCACACCAACACAGCAAGCTTCTCTGAAAAAAAGTTACGTATAGTAACCAAATAATCAATCGAAGCACCAACCAAGACATGACAGTGACTTTAAGTTGTTAAAAATAAAGGAAAAGAAGAATTTACTCAACTAATCTAGAAGCTTAAAAGTCCAACTCTAATGGAGGCCTAGGGGGTCTGAAAATCCACAAATTAAATGTGAATTTGGCAACACATCATCACCATCTTACATGCATTTTTTTCCCATATATTAACGAAGAAAATTTGGAAAAAAAAATAAAACAACATTATCAGAAAGTTCTTTCCTTTCTGGTTAGCAATCATAGACTCATAGTTCCAACAGTATGGGAACTTACACATCCAAAGGCTACAAACTAGAAGTAAAGGAAAAACAGTAGAAGACTGGTATTTTTTCTCTTTAAAGGTCCTTCATTTACTGACAAGGAGGCATAAAACAAAAAGAACCACTAAAGGGAGTAGTCAACACAGGGAAAGAAAATTAATGTAATCATTCTGAAACCATAAAAAGATGATATTGTTCGAAAAGGAAAATAAATACTCAAATGCTGTCTCCTTACAAGAATCCAAGAAAAAGGATCAGAGCAAAGAAGAATACCAGTAGGATGGAGTGCAGAAATATCACTGACAGGGAAGATGGTTTTCAGGGGTGGGGTTAAATAGGTTGTAAGTGAGGATTTTTAACTTTCAAAGTTCACTTCTTTTTGCTTTTTAGGGAAAACAAAAACCATTTTCCATTTTTAGGGTTGGAAAGTTTTGTGTTGAGAACGGAAAAGGATAACAAGGACAGGCCCGTTTGTTCCTATCAACTTTCATCCACGAGCCAAGAGAAGAAAAAGTACAGGCATGGATGCTTAGGAGAAAGCAAGTGGCATTGTGTTTCACATTTCACAGCATATATTTCTTTTCTTTTTGGGACTTGTTGCTTTTCTTTTCTTATTTGGTGTTTTGCCTTTTCACTGCTAATGGGAACACAGACATGGCCAACTTTGGAGCTCTAATCATGGACTCCATGAGTATATTAGTCAAGGTATGTACTGAAATAGTAAGTGGGATTCTTTTGTAGGGTACCACTTGAGAGATTAAACTAAAATGAGAATGGAATTTCAACTTATAAAATTAATACAAAAAGGACACTCAGTCAATCTCTTGACCAATCTTAGTTGCATTACTCTTCCAAGTTTGGGGACTCATTAGTCCCAAACTATTAATTTAAGAATAGTATACATTATCATGGAACATAGGGGAGCAAGGGACTTACCCGACTCGAGCGGTGATTAATCTAAATATGGATGGCTTAAAAATGTCTTCTCATAGTTGGGACCTTCCTAGGACACCTCGTGGGAAACAAAAAAAAAAATGAAGCAAGGGTTTTGGTTGGCCAAATTTAACAATTTAAATAATATTATTTTAATTATATTCATAAATAAATAATTAAATATAAATCTGAACTTTACTTTAATTAGTTCACTCATATTTAAATAATTATTCTAAAGTCTAAAGAATATAACATAATCTTTAGGTACAAATTATATGTGCACAAATTATATGCACAACACAAAATTTGACAATACAATCTAATATAATCACCCTTTATAGTAAAACCAAATTTTAACCTTGATATTAATATAGTAAAAATTAAAAAACTAAATTGGTCTGACTG
This sequence comes from Erythroxylum subrotundum, assembly GCA_027563845.1. NCBI lineage: Eukaryota > Viridiplantae > Streptophyta > Magnoliopsida > Malpighiales > Erythroxylaceae > Erythroxylum > Erythroxylum subrotundum. The sequence goes on from JAOQMQ010000007.1 coordinate 19,691,468, forward strand.
AATTATTCGTAAAAAAATCTTTAAACAACTAATATTTATTGTTATTAAAAGTTCACTGATGTATTAATTCATTAGTTAATTTTTGTAAACTAATTGATTTTACTAGTTAGTTTTTATTTAATAGATTTTCTTTAATTAAACTTTATTTTTTAGTGGGCAAGAATATTTTTTCTTCAAATTTATTTAATTTTTATTATATATAAATTATATAATAATTCAATACTAATTGAACTTTTTAAAACTTTAAATATCTTATTTTATCGGTTTAATTTTTTATTAATTATAAGACACAGTACTGCAAATAGATCTTCAACGATATTTTAAATACCAAACTAGAATTTAAATCAGTAAGACAAGAGGTTTAAGGCATAAAAGGTTCAATCACTATTAAACTGTTATAAAAATAGTTACAGATTAAATAAAATTAAATATTTTGACATATAATTGAAAGAAATTGTCATTATCTATCGAGTAATTTAGATTTTAATTAAAAATTATTAAATGAAAATTTATTGATTTATAAATTTGATCGATCAATTAATAAATTGATCGATTTTAACGAGACGAGTTATTAAAATAAACCGAATGTAAAAGTTTAAAATTAGATTGAAAAAATAGATGGTTACAAAAATTTATGATTAATTAATATTAAGAGAGAGTTTTACCTTATATATATAAGAAAAGACAGATTTGAAATGTACAACATTAGCATAAATGAGTGAGGTTGAACATCTGAATGTAGACACATGAGAGAGCAGACAAGCTTTTAATATCGTCAACAACCAAAAGAAACGTGGTAGCTGTGAATTTGATGCGGTCCATCCGTCATTGATGGGACCAATTTTTTAAATATTATTTCACAATAATTATTCAAATTTACAGTCAAATTTTTAATTAAAAATCAGAAATTGTAACAACATTATAATAATAAAATCGATTCATAAAATTCTATAAATTCAAGAAATAAATTTATTTCAAAAGAAGTTCATCTATTATATATTTATAAATTAATAATAAGATATTCATTTAAATAAAATAAATATTTAATTGAGTAAAATTTTTAGAAAGTTATTTTTTTTCCTATGAATCCACTAATTCGTGCGAAAACAACTAATAATTACGTTTAAGTAAAAACCTCGTTGAGATATAGGTCTCGTTTGGTTACTTACTAATAAGCTAAATTAGTTGATTGGTTGTTTTTAGCCTTTTTTTTATTTTTGACTATTTATCTTTAATCAATCGATGAATTCAAACAACTTTATTAGTTGTTTGAAGATAAAAATAACCAAAATTTTAATCATTAAAAGCTAAAAATTCTATTGCTAAGTTGTATAATATTTTACTGTTTAAATTGTATTCTTGATTAAGTTGCAATTAAGTATCACACGCGACATATTTTTATTAGTTCTAATATATAACAATTTCTAATAAGTAGAACAACTTAGTTGAGGTTCCTAGATACCTATATTTTAGGAACAGTATTTGTTCTTATAATTGTTTTATACAGTTATAGGTTAGAAATAAAATGTTGACCTTAAACGAAAATAAAATAGAAAGAGTTGCATAAATTTCTTATAAATGATGAAACAGTACAGGTGAACATGACTTCTCTAAAATCTAAATTCTTATAAGAATATTCAACGAAATACTAAGATATATAATATTCATATCTTTTTTTTTAAGTCACGTTCTCATAATCATTTTACACATAAACAACTAATTTTACCAAACATCTCTAACAAACGGTTAATGCAATCCACTGATCAAATCAGCTAACAGTTAATACAATCAATTGATTGCCAAACAGGGCCATAAGATTTGAGAAGTTCCAAAAGTACGCAACTTTGCTCCTAACTAGTAGAAAGGTGTTTTGATAAACTTGGAAGAAAAAATTAAAAAAGGTTTAAAGAAAACAAGGTTAAAAAAATGCACAAATAGCTACATATAATAAAAATACACCGCCTACACTTAATTAATATCCTATTAATTCACGAGATTTGAAGACATCTTTATTTTTATATATTCGATATATTTTTTTAATCTTCTTAACAATCTTTTTTAGAAAATATTAAAAAAAGAATTTATTCCATAAATTTAATATATTTTAAACCGTTCGTGATATCAATCAATACCCCCAAAAGAGTAGACAAATCGAATGGCTGAGGGGTTTGGCGTACTTTGGAATGGAAGACTTGGTGGTCCTCAGACGTCAAGATTATGCAGACTTTTCTTCCTTTTGCACTTTATTGTAAGCCGGTCATTTCTGATCCTTCGATTCTGAGCGGGGACACGTGGAGAACTTCCGGTGGTTAGCATTTCTCACACGTTTTGTTCATGCTCTATTCAGTCAAGCCTTTTTTTTTTCTTTTTTATTAGAAAATAACTTTTTAAAAGTAAGCTTATTTACTATTGAATTTTTATAAACCTTAAAAAAGACATAGTATTATAAATAATTAGAGATATTATGCATATCTTCGGACTCCGTGATTCAGCGAAATTTCAATTAATTGTTGATTATGAGAAATATCATGCATATAATTTTTATTTTATCTATTTATATACTTATTATAGCAAAAAGTCTGATATGCTAAACAAAATAATTGAATTAGAAAAATGAAATTAAAATGACTTATTTTGAATATAAATTAACATAATTAAATAAAGTGATGCAAGGACCGTAAATAAAAGGAGAATAAAATTTTAATTAATTAATTTTAATATTCTTTTCATTTCATAGAGATTTTATAGGAATCTCCAAATCTGAGATTCAGGGTGATTTCTATTAGGTGTTATTATTGTAGAGATTTTACAAGGATATAAGGAAATATTTTAAATTTTAAAGAAAAATTTCCCTGAAAAATCAACATTAAAATTTAATTTTCCTTTATTTTTATGAAATATATTTTCTTTATTTTTTAAATAAAAATATTTTTATTCCCTGATTAAGTACAATTTTGATTGAAATATACGTAATTAAATAATATTTTTATTACATATCAAATTATCTATTTCAATTATTCTGATTTAACTCTGTTATGTTAAATCTTATCTACGTATATAATTATGTAGGATTTACGTAAATGTGTAAATAAGTTTTAATGAAACACAGAACACCGTAACTGAAATAGAAGATCTGACTCTTTTAATATGGACCCTAAATTCGATTCCTTGGGAGGGTAGTTGGAGAGTTGTCTTCCTTCCAACTACCTCAACCACTCCTAAATGACCACTTTCCCTTTTGTGAGTCGATTGGTCTCAACTCATTCTTTTGGGATTTTCAACGAACAAATTCCTTTTGCATATCGTTTCAAGGAATCGAATTTGGGCCTTTTCCAAAGTTGTTGCCAGGCCTAAACTCATGGAGGATTCTAATAGAACGACCCGGATCCGGTTACCGAATTAATGGACGTGGAGGACCGTCATTGTCATTTTTTCTTCTTCCGTGATTGACCGGAATTTGGTAAAGTTTCCGAGCGTTTTTAGGGTTTATGGTTGTTTGCTTTTTGCTTCTGTAATAATTCTGATCGGTTTAGTTGCTTATAGGGTTTTGCTAGAATATGGACGGAGAGGAGCTGACGGAGCAGGAAACTGCTCTCTACGACCGCCAGATTAGGGTTTGGGGCGCTGATGCCCAAAGAAGGTAACTTTTCCACTTCTTCATACAAATTGTTTCATTTCTAATTTTGTTACTCTTTCAATTTAAAAAGTTCATGTTTTTGATGTTTTAGACTGAGCAAATCTCATGTGTTAGTGCACGGAATGGCAGGGTCAGTTGCAGAGGTATGCCTCGAACTTTTGGAAGTTTTTAATTGCTGTCTGTTGATTATGTTTGTAAATCGGGCAGCTGCATTTTTCTATGAACTGAAGGTTTTCCATTTTTTGGGTCAATTTTGTAAAATGGGTAGTTCTGTAAGAACATTGTATTGGCGGGAGTTGGCAGTTTGACCTTAGTAGATGACCGGCCTGTCACTGAAGGAGCATTGACCGCAAACTTTTTGATTCTACCTGATGAAAGTGTGTCTAATGGGAAATCTCTGGCTGATCTTTGCCGTGATTCCTTGAAGGAATTCAATCCGATGGTTCGTGTTTCGGTGGAAAAAGGTTCAATAATTTAAGCATCACGTGCTCTGACTGCTGTATATTTAATGTTATTTTGATTGCATTAATGCTTAAGATGATATAGTTAATTGAGTAAATGTTTGCTAGTTCTAATCAATGATTGAAAAGTTTTGGCAATTTGATGTCGCATGTTCTGTTATTTTGTTTACAGTAATGCTTAAAATGGTATAGTTATTGAATTGAGTAAAAGTTTTCTAGTTCTAGTACTTGTTCCAATGTTAATTATTTTATCTACGCATATTGCAGGTGATTTGTTAAGCTTTGGTGAAGAATTCTATGATAAGTTCGACGTTGTTGTTGTCAGCTGTTGCCCTCTTGCAACCAAAGTGTGTTACTCTTTTTGTTCACAAATAGATATGTATTACTAACTTTAGTTTTTAATTTCCTTAGTCAATTTTTCCTTGTTCTGACTGTTAATTTGCAAATGTTTAATGTAGAAATTGATCAATGAGAAGTGCCGAAAGTTATCAAAGCGTGTAGCATTTTATACTGTTGATTGCAGAGATTTATGCGGTGAGATCTTTGTTGATTTACAGAAATATAAATACACAAAGGTAACAATAGTTTGCCCCTATACCTGAAATCTTTTTCATTTTTGATGCATATACCCCAAGTCTTTTGCTTTAA
>JAOQMQ010000007.1:19723246-19734219 GCA_027563845.1 Erythroxylum subrotundum
AAGTGAAAAGAGTGCAAGAACTCACTTGGATGAAGGTGGGAGGGAGTGAGTGTCGTGGAACATGAAGGAGAGAAGAAGAAGATGAAGAAAAATAATAAAACTTTGGCCAAAAAGGGGAGAGTGTCATTCTCCCAAGTGAAAGACCAAGTCATAAGGTCTTTCACTTAGTACAAAATGAGTGGTGTGGCAAGTGACACTTGTCACTTGCCACATGTCACTCCTACATGATTCCATTTATTCTACTATCATTTAGTCTATAATTTCTACTCCAATTGTTTCAATGATACAAGTCATTAAATCCCAATGACATATATAAAATTTCCATTACCATTTGACTATGAATTCTACTCCAATTTACCGATTTTTCTGTCACTTGGCATTTTTTTCCGGGTCCAAAATACCCTAAATTTCAGAAAATTTTCAAATTTTCTCCAAAAATTCTAATTCACTTCTTAACTATTCCCACTCAATTTTTTAAGGCACAAAACTATAATATGCATCATATTCCCATTAAAACGATTATTTATACCCAAAAATGTCAATTGAGTGCATGACTAATTAATTTGATGTGTACAATAATCGAATTCATAAATGTGTATGCCGATATGATGCATGAGTATGAAATGCAATTTTCTTAATCGAGCTAAAACTCCCATGTACCAAATTTTAGGGTTCTAACCCTAAGTAGGAGAACGGGATGTTACAGGGAGAGGTATCCGTAGCCTTATAAGGCATAATTTGTTCTCCTCTCCAACCAATGTGAGATCTCACAATCCACCCCCCCCCCCCCTTAGAGCCCAGCATCCTACGTTGGCACAACGATTCGGGAATCGACTCTGATACCATTTGTAATAGCCCAGGCCATCCGCCCACATATATTGTTCACTTTGGGTTGCCCCTAGAGCTAAACCCCTCACGATTTTGCTCTTCCTACTCTTGGGAACACGCGTCTTATGGGTAAAGGTATCCATACCTTTATAAGGCATACGTCGTTCTCCTCTCTAATTGATTGGGATCTCACACTTTCCATTGTTGTGGTTATGTGTTGATAAATGGATATTAGGTTCCTGAATTTGTATACTAAGGTTTCTATGGATGTTTTGAGTTGCTATGAATTTGTGTATAATTGGAAAAAAAGAAGAAGAAGAAGAAGAAGTTAAACGAGTTGAGTGTAGGCTTTGATACTATGAAAAAGATCACAGAGATTACAATACAACTAATAAGTTTATCTAATCTTATCAGCAAAAATCAATTTGATTGAGATATAGATAAGAAATGCTATCAAATTTTTGAGATACATATAAAAATTGCTATCAAAGATGATGGACATTTAGCTTATACACATTGCCTCAATAAATTTTATTAAAAGTATTGGATAACACTCATTTAAACTTTTAATGATGAAGAAGATTGATTTATAAGTCTCAAATTTAGATTGACTTATTAATGATTTAATTTAAATATTTTATAAATTATTAATTTTTATATATTTATAAAAATTTTCACCTCTCTTTTTTTATTTATAAAATTTAACTATTCAACTAATATCACATATAAATACATTTGTCCAAAGGAAATGAAATGTATTTTGATTACGACCATATTTTTTTATATTGATAGAACTTAAAATTATTAATCTTTTAAAACAGATAAAAATAATATATTTTAATTTTATATTTAAAAAAAAAAGTAATAAACTATGATTCACATGCAATAGAAAGAGAAGTCCACATCACAAGATTGGACCATCATGCCTTGCATGTGAGTATGGGCCTCCCCAAATTTTAAGAGTTCCGAGGACATATATACCGAATCACATGCCCATCCTGTTTGGTTGATTGATTCTGAATTATGAGTGGCATACGTTATGTTCACTACTTTCGTTATTTATCTAAGATAAATTAAACTAATCAAAACCCTTTAATTATATCTCCCTTCCTCAACTCTCCATCTGTATCTCAAATTTTTAAATTCAAGAGATCAAGTGGAAATTGAAGATATATTTGTCCAAGCACAGTTTATCTTAATCACAACTTAAACGTGATTAGTCCCGAACTGACTGTGAGATTCGAGCAACCTTAATCATGTTTACGTATATTATTTTTGTAAGCATTAACTTTAGAAAATATTAAGATTATATGTGATTAGTCAAGAACTAATCCTGAGGTTTGAAAAACCCTAATCATGTTTTTGCCTGCAAATTTTGTAAGTATTCACAATTTATTAGTATAATGGTAAACGAGTTAATTTTTTAAAAAAAATTTAAGATTCAAATTTTAAAATCGTCCTCGTGAAATTAGTACGACCGTTACTACTCTACCTATTTCTTTTCTCAATGTGTTAAAAATCGAACCAAAATTTAAATCGATAATAGAGGTTTAAGGTTAGAAAGATTTCACCAGTATTAGACTGTCACTAAAGATTAAATAAAATTCAAAATTTTGAAATATGATTAAAAAATGTTATCTTATTTATCAAAGAATTTAAAGTTTAATTAAAAATGAGATACTTTAATTGATCTATTTTAATTTATAAGAAGTTATTAATTTATAAAAATTGACCAAATAATAATAAACTGATCAATTTTTAACAACAAGAGTTAATAATTGAATCGAACTAAAAATTTGTAAACCAAATTGAAAAGTTATACGATTAAGATTTTTATAATTGAATCAGTTAGATTTTTTAATCATTAACACTATATTGTAATTAGTCACTAATTAACTATAAAATTTGAAAATTTTAATTATTGCCTGTGAATCTTATAATTATAACATAAATAAAAATTAGGATTCTATTTTTAAAGTTAAAAAATTTTAAGTTGATAGTTTGAAAAAAAATGATTTAAGATCAGCTTAATAAATAAAATATAAAGAATTAGGAGAATAAGGAATTAATATTTAATGATAATTTCCCACTTTTGAAAGTTAGGACAGAAATAATGGGATACAATTTGCTTACGGAATCTACTGGAATTCTTGTCCAAACGGAATTCGTCCATTTTGAACCGCTTGATCTTTCTTTAATCAACGGTTGTAAGGCCTTACGGGGGCTTAGCGATATCAGAGCCATCAGGGTCGTCCTGAGTTTGCCCAATGTCGTGAGTTCGATTTTCCGAATATTAAAAAGAGTCAACTATTTACAAAGTGCCCCAATTGGTCGGCCCCACCTACTAACGCAACGTTAAAGTAGAGTATATTTCAGATTTGATTTCACCTCCCCTTACAAGGCTACTAATTAAGAGTAAGATTGCATCTTACTAAATTTTCTCGAACTCTGTATTTTAGGAAAATTTTTATTGAGTATTGTTGTTGTTGATGTTATTCTTATTTTTAAATATATATTTAAAAATTTTAATTTTAATTTTTAATAAATTAAGAGCAAGTTCATATTTTTTAATAATTTAAATTTTGACAAAATATTTTTGGAGAAATTTCAAAATTTAAATTTGAAAAGAGGAAAAAAAAAATAAAGACATGTAAAAACCTCGAGGCAACATTTGTCGGAAGGAAGTGCCTACTCCGATGCACGTGCCCCTTATAAAAAGCCACGTAAGTGGTGATGATGATAAATATTAGTTTAGATCTGATGGTCCTAAGCGAGAAAGTCCATAGGAAGCCATAGCCATAGGTATGTTGTAGAAGAAACTGAAGTGAGTTAACTAAGCCTAAACTCTTTACAAAAATAAGCTACACACACTCCCAGAGACAGCGAGAGAGGGTTTTCAGAGCACATCGACTCAACGCCACTTTGAACTTAGAATCCCGAAGAAACTAGATCCTAATGGGGGAGGTCGTGAAACACTAAAATCTGTGTACATTTTTCATCATTTTACTAACCAGTAACTTGCTTTTAAATGTATTGAACTTTGTGTTTTGGTTCTGATTTTGAGGGTGGTCTGTGGGTTGTTTTAGGAGGAGAAGAAACCGGCTGTGGAGGAGAAGAAAATGGAGCAGAAGAAACCAGAAGAAGCCAAACCGGAGGAAGAGAAGAAAAAGGACAAAGAAAAGCCAGCGGAGAAAGCATATGAAGACAAAAAGGAAGAGAAAAAGCCAGAGGAAGCCAAAGATGAGTCACCTCCTCCACCGCAAGAAATAGTGCTTAAAGTTTACATGCATTGCGAGGGCTGTGCTCGCAAGGTTCGTAGGTGCCTCAAGGGCTTTGAAGGTGAGTTCTTTGTGTTCATATCCATTGCTTTTGCTTGCTTGTTCCTTGTAATGGGTATTGGCTAGTTTCTAATGGGGTTTCTTTGTTCTTTAAATTTCAGGTGTTGAAGATGTGGTTACTGATTGTAAGACTAGCAAAGTCATTGTGAAGGGAGAGAAAGCTGATCCGTTGAAAGTTTTGGACAGAGTTCAGAGGAAGAGTCACAGACAGGTGCAGCTCATATCTCCGATCCCCAAACCGCCGTCTGAGGAGGAGAAGAAAGCTGAACAGAAGGAGGAACCTGAGCCGGAGGAGAAGAAAGAAGAGGTTTTTTGAGTTCTCTTCCATGGTTTTTCCTTTCGTTCTTTTTTTTTGGATGCATCCAAGTTGAGTGGATTTATTGCTTCTGTTCATTTCTTGATTGTGTTCGCAGCCTCAGGTGATCACAGTGGTGTTGAAAGTTTATATGCATTGCGAAGCTTGTGCCATGGAGCTCAAGAAACGGATACAGAGAATGAAAGGTACGAGCTTTTTTGGGACCCTTTGCTTCATGCAACTCTCTGGTCATCATTTTCTTTTCGGCCTACGAAGATCTTTTCATTGTTTTTGAATTTCATGGAGAAAGAAAATGTTTTTTCTACCTTTGAATCTCGTAAAAAAGAAACTTGTTCCCTTACCAATCCACGAAATCAACACATTCTATGGATTATTTTATTCAAGATTCCATTCAATTCTGTCCAATTAGAGTCAAATATTTCCCTTGAAACTCGACCAATTTCAAATAATCCGCGAAAACTTGCATTAAATAACCAAATCTGATGTGGGAAATTCTTGTTCTTTGCATAGGCGTGGAATCAGCTGAACCAGATCTAAAGAGCTCACTGGTGACGGTGAAGGGAGTGTTCGACCCTTCAAAACTAATCGAGTACGTGCACAAGAGAACAGGCAAGCACGCGGAGTTAGTGAATCAAGAGCCAGCGAAGGAGGAAGATAAAGGAAAAGAATCCAAAGAAGAGAAAAAAGGCGAGGAAGGTGATGACAAACAAAAGAAAGGTGGCGAGCAAGAAGAGAGTCAGGACAAGAAAGAAAAAGAAAGTGAAACCGAAGGTAAGCCAACAGGAGAGAACACAGTTGTGGAGCTGAGGAAAAATGAGTATTACTATTACCCACCAAGGTATGCAATGGAGTTTTATGCATACCCTCCTCAGATCTTCAGTGATGAGAACCCCAATGCATGTTCTGTTATGTAAAGAAAAGCTCAAAACCGTGTGGCTGAGATGGGATTTTGGGGACAAAACCAGTTGATAAATTTGCATATACATCCTTCTCTCATGTGCCTTCTTCTTTTCTGTAGCATCTGGACAAAAGTGTCATCTGCAGATAAACTGTAGAATTTTGCAAGGCATTGTACCTTTTTCCCCTTTTTTAACTTGTCATATATGTAACTGTATGAATAATGATATAAATGTTACAGTGAAGCATATAAATTCCAACCTTGTTTTCTCTCTATTTCTATAGAATTTGTTACCAGGTATGATTACGAATAAGTTGCGTATTATTAGATCTCTTGTGACCGTTTAAGAATAAAGATGCGTATTACTAGATCTTTGTGAGCGCATACAATGCTTCAAGCAACAATTTGAAAGAATTGATCTATTTGATGGGTTTAATTCAACTGATCCAATCGCAGAACAAATGGGGTGGCAGTGAAATGAAAGTGAGATTTGAGGAAATGATTAGATCGTGGACCCAGAAATTTGTTTCTGTGAGCTGGTTCTGCAGCAATCGGCATCTACCTAAAGAAAGAAAGAAGAAAAAGATAGTGGCTTTTAAGTGATCAAAATAATATTAGCTTGGAAAGTGGCTTTCATCACAGGAATTGACACTTTTTATCGAGCATTTTTGGTTGTATTCCTGAAAGCAATGGAATGAGAAGGATACCAGCAAAAGGGTATGGTTTTGGTTCATTTTCTCCTCATCATATCAGAGAAAGAGATAAGGAGACAAGGATTGAGCTAGATGAGGCTGTGATGTCATGTTTTCGACAAGGAACATGAGGGATTATTTTTGTTTATAATAAAAAATTGGCATCTATAAGTAATTTATCTATCTCAGATCTTATTAGTTCTTTAAAAATTAGATCGAAAGTTGATTTAATCGATATTAAATTACGTTAAATAATGAATAAAATTAAAAATTTTAAAATATACTTAAAAGAGGTTATTTTTATATATCAAAAAATTTAAAGTTTAATTAAAAAAATTATATAAAAAGATTTGTCTTAGTTTATAAATTTTATTAATTTAAAAAAACTGATTAATTAATTAATTAACTTATTGAACTTTTTAAAAAATTATTTTAAAAAATAAACAAAAAAATTAAAAATTAAATTAAAAAATTGCTCGATTCAAAAATTTTATAATTAATCAGCCAAACTAATTAGATTTTTTAATTAAGTAGTGTCCATGTAAGGAGCAATTGGCATGAAAAGGGTCTTATATGTCATAAATACATAATTTATGAATTACTAAAAAAAGCATTCATAAATTCGAAAATTTACTTAAGAATAAAAGTTCTATATATTCGAAAAATTTAGAATTCCATAAATGCGAGAAAATATTGTGGATATGTGTTTTTTGTTTTATTTATTTTTAAATAAATTTTATCTTAATTTATTTTAAAATATTATATACTTTTAAAAATGTTCAAATAATTTTTACCAAATTGATGATGACTTATTTTAACAAATTGATATGTGATTTTGAATAATAAATAAGCGATAATTTAGATATGACGTATTTTTTTTAATAAATATTGATTATAAAAATTTCGAAGATTCCTCAATTTTGTAATAATTGCTCAAACTTTTAAAGTCGAACTAAAATGTTCCCATTTTCAACTTTTAATGAAAACAATTTGACTTTAAGTTTTATATTAATGTGGATGACGCAACAAATCACATCATAGCAATATTTTTGTACGTGACTGCCAAATATTATATTTGTTTCATATATAAATTTTATTATTTAAAATTTTAAAATATCAAACACTCTAAAATAATTATAAAATAAAACATACGAAGGAGTGTATAATTATTTTAGGGTTTTGATGTTTTTAATTTTTTAGATAATAAAATTATTCGTGACACAAATACAATATGTGACAGAGACGTGACAAAAATATTAATTTAATGTTGCGATTAGTATTAAGAAAATTTTAATATCGAACCTTGTTACTGAAAATTGAAAGTTATACCATTTTAGTACCATTTTATAATGAACCCTTTTAATAATAAATTATGTTTAAATAATTAGTGTAAGATCCTTTGTAATATTTTTTGCTACTTTAATACGTGGTTTAATTAATTAAAATATATAAAAATTAAATAGAAATACAGAAGATTTTATATCTTAGTACCAATCCAATTACAATTTCCTTTAACAATATGTCATTTGTATCATGATTTTATTGATAATTATACATTTTCACGTCAATCTTTGAAAACTTCGTTGCACCTGTACCTCAAATGAAATTATTTGTGTCAGTTTTATTGTTCCAACCTGTTTTAATTTATCTCATCCACACATTTATGAAATCATTTGTGTCAATTTATTATTCCAACCTTGTTTCAATTCATTTCATCCACACATTAAAGATCTAAATCTGAAAATTTGAGAAGGTTCAAGTGTAGGAGGGACATGATCAGCTGTGCCAGTTTTGCTATTTCAATCTATTCCAATCTATCTTATTCATATTTTTTTTTTGCACGTGAATGAGATAAATTAAAATAGGTTGGAATAATAAAACTGACACAAATAATCACGTGCACCTGCAGCTGCACCTTCTCACATTTTCGGATTTAGACCTTCTATGCGTAATATCCTATTTTAACCTTATTCGGCATAAAAAACGACGTTAGCTAGCTCAAGTCCAAATTTTACTGCTACAGAACCCTATGAATCGATAGGATCGACTAGCACAAGAAAAGGTTTCTGTTAAAACAGTTGACAGTAACTGAAATGGCACGAAAACTAGGATGAGCTTTAGACTGGAATCAGATCCTGTGAGTGTGACCTACGAATGTCAAGAGAAAATTTAAAAGACAAATTTTCCTATATTTTTTTTTTTTGAAAAACTCTTACTTTTAAAAAAAATTTAAAAAACCATAATTTTTAATTACTTAGTATCCTTCTCTTCAATTTATCGTACACATACGATACGAATATTAAATTTATACCAATCAAATGTATCGTTTGCACGATGATATAACTCAATTTATAAATTCGAATGGAATTAATTAAACATGACTCAAATTAGTAATTAAGTATAATAATAAATTATTAATTTAAGTTGAATTTAATTAGTTTAAATCAAATTTAAGAATTGAGTCGAGTTATTATTGACATTTAATTATTTTACCTCATAAAAAATTAAAGACTAAAAAACTAATAAATATTTATAAATACTTCTATAAATATTTATAAATTAATTATTGATTTGTTTGATAAGTATGTCATAATATATAATCGGTAAGTTAGGCAAGCATAATGACTATCCGATTTGACTCGATTCTTGGTAGGAAATTATGATATTTGCACAAGAAAGCAAGTCATTATAGAAGAAGAAGAAGAAACTGTAATGATCAACATAGAATAACTTCTTGAGCGTCCTGACAAACTTGCCCATACAATATGTGGATTCAGTTCATGGGAGTGGGCTCGGTAGAACTCAAATTATAGTAGACAGATTCTTATATTATCATACTTTCCCAAGGTTATCGGCACATGGAGTTGCCCTTTTTAGGTTTACACCAATTGTACCCGAACCCATTGAGCTGACTAATCTGGGTCGGGGTTTCGTAACAGTTAAGACTTTTCGCTCCACTCTGCGAGTGTGTTTAGCGGGAATCGAACCGAGTTACTCTTTTGTGTTGGTATTATGATGAGATTAGGCATGTCGAGAGTTGTGTAAGCACTACTTATAAGATTCAGGGTGGCTCTTTTCGTTTTCGTGTGTTATCTTGTGTCCCTTTCTATCTATTCATCCAGAGTACAAAATGATTGTTCTCGTTTTCGTGCAATATTTAATAGATGGATGAATGGAGAGGAGCACATGATGACATACAAAAACGGGCATTAGTGAATTGAGCTACTACTTATGTACCAATTAATCATTGACTTGCTGTAGATTATTATACATAGGAATCCCACTAGACCCTTTTCCTGCCTTTTTTCTAAAGGTTTTGTGACTGTTTGTGCAAGAGATTCTTAATGATAAAAGTATATTTTAAACTGCAACATTTACAACAAAATATAGTTTAAATTATAACGTTTTAAAATATTCAAATTAAACCTTGTTATTTTCAAAACATTTTAAACAAACTTCAAATAAATAAAAAATTTAACGAGGTTAATTTTTCATCAGTTGAATGTCAATACAATACTAACGTGACTTTATTTTTATATTTTAAAATAAAAGTAAGCACGAAATTAGTGTTAGACATTTTTGTCATTAGGGACAATTTTGTTTTTTTCCTATTAAGTGGACAACTATTAATTGTAATTTTAGCTTTTAATTAATTATCAGTTAAGCTACATAATTTAATCCAAATAAGGGTAATAAAGTGACCCAATAAATGATCTAAATTAATGGGTCAAAGTCTGGGTGAAAAATAGATCCCTTTTAGTGTGGACCTGATCCATATCAGTCTTCTGATGGAGAAGCTCGATATAGAAGCTATATAAAGGTTAAGGTCTCTTATAGTTGCTCATATCAATCGTAAGCATACGATTTTATGACCCGATAAGAGAGCTTGTTTATTGAAAAAACTGTAGAAAGACCTAAATTAAGTGTCGGTGACCAACTTCCTCAATTGTTCTGGAAAGATCGGAGCTCATTTCGACATCAAAAATTGCTTCGGAATTCGGGATGAAACCGAAATCAGGTATTTTACATTTTGTTTATTTTCACCCTTTCATATGTATAATGCTAAATATGTAATAAGATTTGTACTACGTATTCCAATTAGTTCTAAAATTAACTAGAAAATAGACTCTACCATTATCAGAAATTTATTAAAGTATGTCCCATTGCTACTTGACTAGTGGGATTCACTGTTAGACATCTATAAAAGTAGGACTTACTTGTCATATGACATTATAATCTCCTTTTTGGAAGATCGGATAACAACATAATTTTTGAACCTCTTATAACAAACACATTAATTATTATGTATTAACGGAATATATAATTATTTTATTTTTAAAATTTAAATACTTGATTTAAAAAATTAAATATTAAAATAAATAATTTAAAAAGGATTTTGGAATTACGTAATATATTATCCCTTAATTTAAAAATTATAAATGTCTTTTTATATTTTTTGAATGCAGAAGATATGAAATATAATGATATATGAGCTCAAAGTGTCCAACTTTGGGGCCGCCTCTAAATAAAGCAAGTCGCCAACTTTTCTTTTTGTCATCTCCTGCATTCAACTTTATGAAAAAATGGAGTGCCATACGTGCATTATTATATGAATTAGTGCACTTCTTTTTAAAGAAAAAGCATTTAATTATTGAAACGAAACAGTATCACATTTTAGGGGGTGCTTGGTTGGAGGGTATAAGAAAAAAGATATGGGTATGAAATTAAAACTAATGGTTGGTATGGAGATATGATTATAGAGGTATCATTTTGATTCCTTAGTTTTAAGGAATACTCCATTCCTCTGGTAATCCAGAGGAATGAGAATGATTCCTACATTTATTAATACAATTCATTTAATTAATTATTAATTAAAATATAACAATTAATTTTAACAATTA